>VZTV01032029.1:25180-49932 GCA_013400875.1 Anhinga rufa
TATGGTCCTTCCTTTCCTCTTCTTAACTATATACCTACAATATCTGAAGGAGTCACATCAGATAGTTGGATTTGTCCTCCCAGATCTGGATGACCAAAGTAGAAATAGGACCAGTCTATGGTGTTACAAAGTCCATCCAACAAAAGGTGGCCTATAAACCCCAGCTGCCCAAGTGCGTAGCCCAGGGAGGACCTCATGGCCATTTTACCTGCCCAATCTTCATTGCATCATGTTGGTGTAAGAACAGGTAAGAAAGCAGGTGGCAACCTGGGTGAGAGCAGCACAGCCACTCCATCCCTATTGCAGGTGGGGATGAACATGGACCAGTGCTCCCAGGTGGCCTGGGTTCAGGCTTTCCCCATTTAGACAGCACCAAATGTCACCTGTAGCTCATGGCTGAGTCTGGGATGGTCTCCATGTAATTTGGGCATAATATTAGGAGCCGGGCGGGTTGTGGGTTTGTTCAGACTACAGTGTGGACTCTGCTGCTGAGAAATAGCTGGCATTTAAACTGTTTGTTTCAGTATTTCAGAAAAAGTCCATTTTAGTGCTGCTTCCTTTTCCTAATTTAGATGGCTGGAGGGTGCTAAGGAGCAACTCATTGGTGTCCCTGCAGCTCACCAGCTCCAGCCTGCCCAGCATCCTCAGCTTTTAAGCTTTAGGCACTGGCATGGGTGCAAAATATATAAATCAGTCACCACTGTGCTGCAGAAAACAAAGGAGATCTCAGCACAGCAGGAGCCAAGGATGCCTGAAAAACAGTTGCTCCTTGTTCAAACATGCAGGCTGCATCCATGCAAGGAGTCAGGCCAGACAAGTATAAAGTCTTGAGAAAGGGAAAGGATCTGCATTAATCTTCATTTGTTAGTGAGAGAGCCTGCTTTCTTACAAGATGAAATTCAGCATTAATTAAATTGCTCACCTTCTTCCAGAGAAAATAAGTACATTGATAAACAGCATGGGATTTGAGTGCAAGCTGAGTGGCAAAACATGGTAGCTTAAGTGAAGAGGCCTGTGATAACAGGCAGCCTCTCCATCTAGAATGAAGGCATGGGTAATGCAAGCAGTGGGGAGCCACAATGGCCAAAATGATGTGTAAACCCCAGTTCCTATTCTGCCCTCAGTCCTCTTTGACTTCCACAGAAATGCTCTGTGGGGAGCTGGCAGAGTGCTGCCATAGCTGCTGCAAGGGGGGTGGCAGGCAAGGGAGACCCCCCAGCACATGGGAGTGGGTGAAGCCAGTGAGCTGGGCTGCAAAGTCAAGGGAAGGCAGTCCCCAGGGGGCTGGTAGGCATTGGATCTTGTGGCAATTCACTGCTCTTCTTCCAGCTCTGAAGCTGGGTTGATAAGAGCTAGTGTCCTCCAGAGTGACCACCTTCAACAGAGGCCACAGAAATACCTCATATTGTGACTTTCCTGCTATTGTGGGCCATTGCAGAATCACAGAATGGTTGAGGTAGGAAGGGACCTCTGGAGGTCATCTGGTCCAAGCCCCCTGCTCAAACAGGGCCACCTAAAGCTGGTTGCCCAGGGCTGTGTCCAGACAGCTTTTGAATATCTCCAAAGATGGAGACTCCATAACCTCCCTTGGCAACCTGTGCCAGTGCTTGGTCACCCTCATGGTGAAAAAGTGTTGCCTGACATTTGAGGGAACCTTCCATGTTTGTGCCCATTGCCTCTTGTCCTGTCACTGGGCACCATTGAAAGAGCCTGGCTCTGACTTCTTTGGTAAAATTCTCCCCTGAGCTTTCTCTTCTCCACACTGTAAAGTCTCAGCTCTCTCAGCCTTTTCTCAGAGGAGAGATGCTCCAGACCCTTAATCATCTTCATGACCCTTCATTGGACTCTCTCCAGTATGTTCATGTCACTCTTGTACTGGGAAGCCCAGAACTGGACCCAGCACTCCAGTTGTGGCCTCACCAGCGCTGAATGAAGGGGAAGGATCACCTCCCTCGACCTGCTGGCAATACTTTGTCTAATGCAGCCCAGGATACCATTAGCCGCCTTTGTTGCAAGGGCATGTTGCTGGCCCATGTTCACCTTGGTGTCCATCAGGACCCCTCAGTTCTTTTCTGCCAAGCTGCTTTCCAGTTGGGTGGCCCCCAGCATGTACTGGTGCATGGGGTTGTCCTCCCCAGGTGCAGGAATTTGCACTTCTCCTTGCTGAACTTAATGAAGTTCCTGTTGGCCCATTTCTTCAGCTTTTTGAAGTCTCCGGATGGCAGCATGTCC
The DNA here is from genome assembly GCA_013400875.1 of Anhinga rufa. NCBI lineage: Eukaryota > Metazoa > Chordata > Aves > Suliformes > Anhingidae > Anhinga > Anhinga rufa. Next base: position 27,413 of record VZTV01032029.1, read on the forward strand.
CTCTGGCATATCAGCCACTCCTCACAGTTTTGTGTCATCTGCAAACTTTCTGAGGGTACACTCTTCCCCTCATCCAGATTATTAATGAAGATGTCAAACAGGACTGGATCCAGTACAGAACACTGCTAGTGACTGGCCTCCAACTGGACTTCATGCCACTGATCACCCTCTGGCCCTGTTCATTCAACCAGTTTTCAATCCACCTCACTGTCTGCTCAACTAACCCATACAACAGCTTGTCTATGAGGATCTAATGTGAGACAGTGTTGAAATCCTCTCAGAAGTCCAGGTAGATGCTATCCACTCCTCTCCCTTCCTCTACCAGGCCAGTCATTTCATCATACAAGTTTGTCAAGTTGGTCAAGCATGATGTTCCCTTAGTGAAACCGTGCTGACTACTCTTGGAGACTTTCTTGTCGTTCATGTACCTGGAAACGGTTTCCAGGGATGAAATTGAGGCTGATCAGCCTGTAGTTCCTTGGGTCCTCCTTCCTGTGATTCTTAAAGACAGGAGCAACGCTTGCTTTTCTCCAGGCTTTGGGCACTTACCCCTATTTTATGGGAAAATATGCCAGTCCTTAAAATATGTCGTAAAACAGCATCATCACTGAAGAGACTGCATGTATGAGAGGGTTTTTCTGGCCTGGCCTTGCTGGCACAGAACAGGCTTCAATATTTGCAAACACCTCAGAGATAAAGGGTGCCTTAGAAACCAGGAAGACGATTATTTTCACTCCAGCCTTCTGTGTTTCAACTCCATACACGGATTCACAAATAACATCTGGCATGCCTCTGCTCAGGCAATCTTGCGGGCTATAAAATGTTGTGAGTGCAAAGCCAGTGAAAAAGAAGTTGAAGTCCCTGTGGGCATCTCTCCCTAATGATTCACTTGTGGCGTGACACGGAGCTTGCAGCACTCTCAGTGACTGGTCTGTGCTGAAGGGTCCCCACTCTGCAGTGAACTGTGTCAACCGTTCCCCACTTGGCAGCGGAAATGCCTTGATACTTATCCACACAGTAAACCAAGTAAGAACAACAACAACAAAAAAGATAATTAGGGAGAGATATCCCATAGAGATGCAAATTAACCTCCCTGTACAAAGCCCTTTATAGATCCTGGGATTTTGTGTACTTATCACTTCTATTAAATGTGACATATTGAAAGCTTCCCTTTGCCAAACATGCTCTTTCGCTCTTCCTCTCTGGCTTCACTTAGCTAGTTCATGAACAAAAGGGCAGATTAAAGGAGAGATAAATACAATTTATTAAACACTTGGGACCAGTGGAAAAAATGCCATGTATAAAATCTTCATGAAATATACAATATTTTAAAATGTTTTATTTTGCTGGAGGTTTTGAACTATTAATTACCAGTAACATTCAAAAGTTCAGTGTTTTTCTTTCTCTACCAACCATTCCCTTGCTTGCAAGAAGCTTAACCAACTCCCTCCATGCCATCCTTGCTGCTGCTTCTGTTTCCTCTTTGTATTCAAGCTTGCAGCACCCACTGCCTGATCTAGGTGAAAAAACCCACTAAATATACCTTTGCTGTAGGTTACAGCTCAACAAAGAGGTCTGTTTCTTGAAACAGGACAGGGTGCTTGCCTCGTGTGGAAGGTCCCTGGCAGGCCAGCACACAGCCAGTGCAGTTTTGTGGTCTGCAACCCCAAGGTGCACGGTGAGGCACTGGGTGGAGGTCAGTTTGTGGGAAGCAGGTTTCACAGAGTCCCAGTCATAGGCTAAGCCCATGGGGCAGCAGAGCCCATCACCAGGCTGATTTCTCACTGACTTTAAATGCAGGCACAAGCACTTTGCTCCTTCTGCCCATTTCTGGTTTTGGTCTCGTCTCCTAAAATTGTAATTCGCTACTGCAGGGCCCCCTGGGTTTCAGCAGGGACATCTCATTCTTTATTCACAGCTGGGGTTGGATGAAGCTTCTGGTGGCGGAAATCTCTGGGGAGGCAGTGCCACCAAACAGTGCACCTCCAAAAGGTGCAGAGCAATCCCACGTGCCACCCCACGTGCCAACTAATTCTTCGCAGCTGCAACGGTTGGAGACCAGCCATACTCAGTAGGCACTGATTCACGGACAAAGCTAAGTGGCCATGAGACCTTGGTTTGCACGGGCCAGTATACGGGTCCAGCACATGGCATGTCTGTGGCAGGACACGTAGCTTGGCTGGAGCCAGCATTGCTGGATGTGAGTGGAGACAACATCCTAAAACAGCCAGGGGCAATGACAAGGTCATGGAGAGTTTCCTGAGGAATGGGAGGCATATTAGGCCCAGCAGAGGGTCAGACATGTTAGCTCCTATGTGCAGTGGGAGTTGTGATGACTGTCTGGACCGACATTTCAGCCTTCAGGAGACATGAGGCAATTCAGTGTAGCTGCATCCTTTTTCACTGCAAGCTAAATGATGTCAAACCTAACCTCTGCTGCCAGAGGCTCAGATCACACTTGGGCACTTGCTGCTGCTGAGGTGCTGTGTGATAACTTGCCAATCTGCAGTCACGTTTCAGAGCCTCTTAACGAGTGCAAATCAGGAGCAACTCCATAAAAGTCAATTACACCAGTGCAAAACATCGGCAATGAGCCTTCTGCGCACTTATCAGCAAGGCTAGGCCTGTTAGTCATGTGTTACTCAAAACTGTACAGAAAAAAAATAAAAGCCTGGCTGGCAGTCATTGGAGTAACTGCTTCAAGGTAAGATTTAAGGGAAATTGGCTGTGTAATGGGAAACAGATCTTTCCTTCTGAGCTCACGTGCCACTAAACAGTTTCACTATCTTCCACATGTCCTTGCCAGTCATCTTTCGTCACGGTGAGTGCATTATTTTTTATTAGCATCCTTTGGGAAGTCATGGTTTTCTTGGGCATTATTTTTTATTCAGAACACATCTTCCGCAGGACTGAGTCAATGTAAAAAGCTTGTGTAGCATAGCGAGAAAAAAGGCAGTTATGAGTACTGCTGTGCTCTTTCTTCACGTTGTGACGTTGAGCAAATGCTCCAGCAAGGCTGCAGTCCCAGCACTTGTGTTGGACACCTGGGGAAAGGGAACCTGCACCAGTCCTAGGGGGCCAGGCACCAGAAGGACTTTGCCTATGATGCTGAGGTGGTTGGCAGTCCCTGGCACATGTCTGGCCATGATGGTCTGTCTCCCCAGGTCTGGGAGCCAGCTCACACCATGCACCACTCCTACAATAGCATGGTCCCCCTGTGCCAACTGGTCTCAGGGCTGGAGGTCCTGCAGGGGATCATCTACTAGTAGGGTTGTAAGGTGCTTTTTAATAAATACCTGAATACTCTTGTGCCTACCTCGGTGTGGAACAATATCTGCTCCCCAAAAAGGTAGACTCAGAAGCTTCTCATTAGCAGATATGGGCTCCTCCTGTAAATATTAATAGACTATGATCAGGTCATTTGCCAACCCATCTCCTCTTGTTTCCTTTCCTCCCCAAGAACTTTGCAGTCCTGAAAACTGATCTTTTCCATGTCCTGGGTTTCAGTGCTGGAGGTTTTCTTACTAAAACCCAGGTGTTTCAGTGCCCAGGTGCAGGTACAGGAGAGAAAGGCCCCAGCACAGCAGATGTGCCTGCCACATTGCAAAGACAAAGCCGTTGTCTCTCAGCTAAACACTTTCTCAGCAGCACTGGTGCAGTCTGTCCTTGAAGGACTAAATCTAAAGAAAGTCTGTCCTCAAGAGAAGAGCACAGACTGCTTCATACGGCAGATGCAGGCTCACTGAAATTGCTGAAATGCCACACCTTATTCTTAAGTGTGAATAGTCCTGGATGGTTTCTTTAAACATTGAGCTGTGCAGGGGGAAGAGGACTAGCAACAGCTCTGCTTTGTGCTGTCCCTGACCGGACTCTGGTCAGAAGAGCACAGGACCATCTCTGCCGGGTGAGCCCTGCATTGGCTGCACGTGAAGCTGCTCTGTGTTGTGTGGCTGGGGTGCCCCGGGGAAGGACAAGGCACCCCAGAGCTAAAGCATTTGTGCTTTTAGCATAAACCAGGCAATGGTTTTGGAGAGGGCAGTCGTGGCTGTATATACCTGGAGTAAGTGCCTCAGGGTGTGCCTGTCTCATCGGGCAGGGCTGGTTTTGCATGCTGAGACCTGAGCCTGAGCTCAGCTCACCATCATGGGCATGTCCTAGGCCAGCAGAGAAAGGATGGGAGTAGCACAGCCTGGGGCGAGAAGAGGTTAGGCAGCACTGCTGGGGGCTGAGAGGGAGCGTCGCTCTCATGGCAGGAGGTACCTTCTCACACCACCTCTGAGCCTTACAATGCTGTGTCAAGCTTTCCTTGACAGAGGCTGAGATTCTGCCATCCCAGGCAGGAGTTCTGGAGGATATATTGTTGAAAAGATGTTCCCCAGGAGAGGGCAACCAAACCTGCTGAAGCACATGGCCATGAAAAAGCGTGTCTGAAAAAGGACACTGAGCTTTCTTTCCTATTGCACGTACAGATCACTCTTCAGCAAATGACTCTCTCCTTTGTGGGACTGAATTCAGGACCAGGTGGCATCATAAGACAATGGCTACCACCATTCCTATCATCAGGATACCATCCATCATACCCTAGCCTTCGAGCAGGGTGTTTGCTAGAAACTAGACAATTTTACCACCAGATTATAGCAGTTATGAAGGTAGTGACACAAAGACCTTAAACCTCAGAGCATTGCTGATAATGGATGTTCTCCCAGTGAATGTAAATTCGTCACTCACTTTGCTGCAGACCACAGACATGCCCAGGAGACGTGACCATCGGCAGCAGAGGGAGGGGAGGCAGCTCTGCCTGTAGGAGTGCATTAGTCACCACTGCCCACAGGGTTATTTTTAACTGCCTGTCTTCTCTAGGGGAACTCTTTCCTGCAGCATTGCTAAAGGGAAAAGAGGGGCTTGACACCACCACCATTTCATGCTGCTCCAGGACAAAGTGCCTACCAGCAAGAGATACGCCCAGCCCTCTACATAGGCAGCTTATGGCCAAACAAGTTCAGTTTCAGGAAACTAGCAGAATAACCCGTGGTCCCACCTCTGCATTGCTGGCTGGTGCAGAGCTGAGTACGGCTTCACAGACCTAAGGTCCATCACCAAGGATCCATTCCCAGAACTCCAGTGTTTGGATTCAGAGTCATTCAGAATGGATAGACCAAAGCAACAGCGTTCCAGAAGCCACCCTGCCCTGCAGGGGTCTCATCAAACTGGCTGGAAAAGTTCTGGATGTTTCCCGGCTTGATTAGCCTATAATAAATTAAAAATCTGGCCCAGCTCAGGTGAGGGCACAGTGTCACTGTGAGGGTGATGCTGCTGTGCAGAGAGGCCTTTCCACACAGGAGAGTCAGTGGCATCCCCTGTTTTTTCAGTTGTGCTGCTCTACTCTCAGTGTTTTTTGAGATTATGTACAACTAAATCCAAGGATCAGGCCTGGGAGAGGCTTCTCCTGAAGGGTCAGACATCCTGGCACTATGGGGAAGGAGCTCTTTGCCATTAGCGAAGGGGACCATGATTCCAGGTGTCCTCCTGCAGTTGGGAGGAACAAAAGGCAACAGGGAGGCAAAGGCACTTTGCTGTAGACACTGGTAGGAGCAGATAATTTCATAAGAAAAGAAAACTGAGGTGCAAACTCTTTCCATGTACCAGTGCCACCTGCAGCAGTCCAGCCCCGTGCTCTGAAGCTGGGATGTGAGGGTCTCCCCGTTCCTGTGCTGCAGGGATGGGGGAGGCAGACGGGGCTGTTCCGGCTGGTCGCCTGCAACCCCAGGCCAGAGGAAACTCCTGGGCCATTCCAATAAAAACTCAGACCCATGTTTGTGTGTTGAAGCAATGATGTCTTTATCCCTCTGGTGTGCTAATACACCAAAAAATTGTTCTCTCTATGGGAGGGGCCTGCCTTTACCAAAAGGTGGTTACATACCAGTGGGGAGTGGAGGCTGGCCAAGAACGGGACATATGGCTTTAGGAAGAAGCAATTCATACTGGATAGAAGGATATGGGGCAGAGGTAAATCACCTCCGAGGACAGGGCTGGCCTGGAGCACAGCTCTGCACAAAACTGTACCCACCCCACTGGAGCAATGGGGACATGCGTCAGGAAGCAGCAGCCACAGGAAGGATGTTGAAGGAGAAAGCTCTTCTGCACTGGCTCCCCCACCACAGCCTGTGATTAGGAGGTGCCACCCTCAGGGCCAGCGCCTCTGCTGGGACACCCAGTGTCATGGTCCCCAGGACCCAGCGGCAGTGGCATTTGCTATCCCAGGGATGTGCTGATGCTCCCTGGCTGTCCAGTGCTCCCCAGCTCTGGTTTTATTTGTGGTTCCAGGCCAGCCAAGAAGCTGAGGGTTTTGTTAGCTTTGGGAGAGACCGCGTTCATCTCAACCCGACCTATTTCTTTTAAACCCTGGTGGTAGAGGACTTACTCAGATTAGAGACAAAATTGGCAGAATGCAGCAAAGGTTTCTGAAAGGTTTCAGTATCAACAGAAATTTCAGCTAATTGAAGCAGTTTTCTGACTCTTTTAATCTAACCTCTAAACCCAGAAGTTTTATCCTGAAGGGCAGGGAAACATTTGGAAGCCTCCAAATCTCTTCCATTAGCTGTTTCTATAGGAAAATGGAAGCTGGCTATAGGAGCAAATGAGCAATAGTAATACCCAGCAAGTCATTCCTTGCCATTTTAATTGCAGAATGCTACAAATCACTCAAGTATTGTGTCTGTCTATGTGGAGCACAGGGGTTGGACTCTGGCTTTCCCCCAGCCCCTGTAAAGGAGAAATATCTCAACACTGGGAAAAACCTGGGAACAGAGATACAGATCTGTCCTTTTGTTCTTAAATTCACTACCAAATACTTCAGTTAAATTAAATGCCAATCCCTTCTATATGACATGAAGGTGATGCTAAATAATTGCTTGAGATACAAAAGCCACATGATAATCCCTTTAAGATCAAAATATCTGTGGACATTTTCTTTAAAAGCAGTTACAGGTTTCATGTTCTCTTGACGTTTCTGCTCCCATTTGCTGTATTTATTCTGTTGATGTGTCAGGCTGGTATTAGAAAGGCAGTAGCCAGGTCTTGGTGCGGCAGCTCATGTTCACATGTATTGAACTGGAGAGGGCAAGAAGGTCCTGCTGCCCACAGCAAGGCATCGCGTCCACCACCACATGGCCACGTCTGCCCCACAGACCGTGCTAGCATCTGCTTATCGCTGGTCCCCAGCTGCCGGGCTCTGGCATCCTGTGCCAGTCCAAGGTTCATTGCTGGAAATCCCAGTGTGGCAAAAGCAGAGCACGGAGCACACTTTCCTTTTGGCTCCTGTAAGCGCTTCCTTTGGGCTGTCACTATGTTCACACTTACAGGAAAAATTAGGTGACTGACTATTAGACATCTTATCAAAGGCAGTGATGTTAAAGGAAAAAAGGGCCACCCTTTGTACTCAGTTCATCGGGCTTTGCAGGAGACATCCTGAGCTGCTCAGACCATAGGCAGAACAGCCTTTAAAAAGATGGAGCAATTTACATACTGAAAAGAGTGAAAAAAAACAGAGTCGGATAAGAGACAAACCGATTTAATGTATGCATTGTCCTTTGGTACAAAAATCTGCTGAACAATCCCAAAGGCACGTCCCTACACAGATGGAAATTTGTTTCTAGGAAAATGGAGACCGTGCAGCTTTTTGGACGTTTAGGAACATGTAGCTTTCTCTCTCACATACAAGCTGCATGCTGCATTATAGCACCACATTCTTAAAGATCTAAATGGGAATTAGATGAGAAAGTGTCGGCAAGGCATAAACCACCTTTTTTCCCCAGCATTGTCTGTTCTCAGTCCCCACAGCACTGTCACACTTCCCTCATTAAAGATGTAAGCCAGTGGGAGCTGGCTTTCCTTGTTTCTCTGAGCCCAGACATCCAGCTAGATGTCAAAAATTTGTCAGATTGCCTTAGCAGCCACTGTCCTGAAAAATAATATATATATATATATGTATATATAAAATTTGAGAACCTTTTTAGTTTACTATGTTGCACAAAAAGACTCAGTTGACTCTTGGGCTTCCCAAATGCCATTCAAAGTATGTATTTTCAGAGTTTGACCTTTGAAAACTCATCAGCTGCCTAGTCCTGGTTTATCTAGTGTCTGCAGACCCCTCAGACACTGACATTTAGGTCCCCCAGGTCAGTGATTTTCCATCCATGGTTCACAGCATCTGTGAGTTGATGTCTACCTCTTCAAATTTCAGAGTGGCTGCTGAAAACCAGGTCCGCCGTCAGAAGGCTTTTTCTCATCACACGGAGGGAGGCATCCACCTTGAGGTCTGCAAACTGGCAAAACTGAATGTCACAGATTTAAGCATGTTTTTGGGCACACCCAGAAATGCCTTAGCCTTTTCCTTTGCTGACTAGGATCAAACTGTGTCTAAAACACATCTGGGGAGGATGTGGCAAGACCCATGTTTTATGTTCTAGGTCAGTGGTTAGGCAGCTGCCGGGGGAAACATACACAGCTGTGCCTCCCTTAGGGAAGACGAACCTGTGCCTCCTTCCTAATGGGCAGATGCTTTAAGCGTCCAGCCAGCAGAGACTCTGGACAGGGATACAGTAAGTTTTTCTTGTGAAAGGTGTTTTATTTTCAGTTCATTGGGACAAAAAGGGCGTGAATGCTGTGTACCACCTGCAGTAGGGAGACCTGCTATCAACCCCTGCTTCAGGGGGTAGCCAATGTAAAAATACACATCCTTTCGTTCATCTTAGGTGGGGGCTAAAATCAAATACATGCCCTCATGTCTACATTACAGAGGCATACTTATTTACATGCACCTCATGGCCTAAAGAACATTTACTTTTCCAATGCATACAAAACCATGAAATAATGTTTATGTTTAGGGGAACATCAAACTTCAGAACAATTTTTAACATAGTAAATGAGGTTAAAAACAATTCAGTCACAGGGGAGAAATGAACTACGGTCTCCCACATCTAGAGACATCTTATTAGCCAAGCAGTACATGATAGTGCCTCTTACAGCCCTGCTGTGGGGAGTGGAAGGGGAGAGAAGGGAAGGGGAGGGAAATGGAGTAGGAGACTAAGTCTATCTGTTCCTTGAGGATTTGCTTTTGTGTGTGACTTTCCTCCAAGAGGTAGGACCTGAATCACATGCTCAAAAGCAGATCCACTTTTTTCCCCCAGTTATATCACTGGGACTATTGAAAAATACAGACCTTCCCTGCAAATCTCACCTTGCTGCATCCCTAGATCACAACTGCTGCAACAACATTGCAGCTAATGCTTCTTATCAGCAAAATTCAGGCCCGTTGGGGTGCGTACTCCAGAGCCGGGACAGACACCTAGAAGGGAGGTATCTCAGTGCAAGGCTGAGTGCTTTGCAGCAGCTCCAGTCCTCTGCCCCATGCCTGCACAAACTGCCTTGCCCCCTCAAATGCTCAGCCTGGATTAGCCTCATGTTTTATCTACTCTGTGGCTTTCCCAAGGCCTTGTCTCTGCTTCCACAAGCTGGCCACAGAGCCCCTAGGCTGCAAATTGGCTCAGGACAAATCTTCCCCGATCACCACGTTACTGAGCAGGCTGTCCCCAGGCAGGTAGCAACAGTGGCAGTCATTAAAAACAGGAAAATAAAGAAGGAATTAGAAATTGCTGCAACAGATGAGCAAACTGCCAAAGCAGCACCCATGGCTTCTTAGTCCTAAAAACTGCAGGGAGAAGCAGGCGCACCCAGACAGTGAGGGAAGTGTTTGGGTTTTGCTAACAGCATTTCAGCCATTTTACAGCATAACTGAGCACTGCTTTTTCCATCTCTGTCTCTCCCCTGGTGGCACTGTGTTGGTGTTAACAGCAACAGGTACTTTCAATCATAAAAAAATTATCTATCTCATCCCATGTACAAAGACAACACCCAGACCTGCAAGTCTGTACCCAGATGAGCCTCCCCACTGAAACCAGCAAAGGAGACCTGAGTGCATCTACCAGAGTGTTTTGCCTTGGATCAAGTGTGAACTTTTGAAGAGACTCCCCACCTACTACTTCAGCTCACATCAAGGAAAGATCCTGGAGCAAATAACGAGTCTTTGGGATGAAATGACTGGGTCTCACAGCCCTGGAGGGGCTCCTGAAGGGTCCTTGCTCCACAAGACATGCAGAGGTAGCCCAAGGTAACCCCAGCCATACAGCGTGAACAGTGGGGTGTTGACATGGACTTTCACCAGCCTACCCTGCTCCCCTCGCCCCACACTGCCTCCTCTTTCTCCCACCTACACTCCACGTTTCCCCTTCCTTGCCACACGATGCAGATTTGCAGAACTGCATTTCCAAGCAATTCTCCCACCCTGTCTGCAGCAGCAGGAGACAATGCAGCCATGGGGCTGGGCGTGCCAGCTCACAGCGACACCCAAGGAGGCCCCGGAGGGAGCTGGCAAGAGAAGTGGGGCTCCTCGTTAGCTGCTGTCGGAGCAAACCCCGCTAATTGATTTCCAGCCTCCCATGGCTGTTTGTGAAGGCAGGGCCCCCGAACCCACTGCCAAGAGCATGTTGTGTTTATTTGACTCGGTTGCTCAAGGCAGTGTCTCAGGATGGGATTGGGTTGGGTTTCTTTGCACGCACAGAAAAATGGAATAACAGGCCAAGGGCTCCCTCTGTGTCCACCACCGGGCATAACTTCTGCTCTCCCGGCTTGGGGAGCAGGACTAGCACAGCCTGGGTTTGGGCAAACACGTGTGATTTCGTTTAGCCCCTCAGTCCAGCACCGCTGCTGAGAGATCATCTGCAGGTAACTTGGGAGCCATCCACGAAGCACCCAAAGGAGGTCAGAGCACCCCAGAGCTCTCTCTGGTGTCCCTGCATTTCTGTAAGGGGGCTCAGAGGCTTTTGCATGTGCCCACATCAGGTTAGATTCATTTTAGTGTGACAGGAGGCATGACGGGCTATTTGTGTCTTGTGCTCCTATCAACAAACTGAGCTTAATTACTGCTTGCAAAGAGCCTGGAGCTTCTGTAACAGGACACATGGAGGATAGGCACAATCTTAATTTTACATTTACAAGGTTTTATGTAGGTGTGTGGTCCTTCGGATAACTTGTAAATAAAATATTGTTCCGTCATTGCATGAGATAAGCAGCTCTTATCTTTGGCTTGATGGGCTGACACCAAATGCACCTTTTGCAAAATCAGGAAAAAGAGCCCTTTGGGGGAATGAAAGAGGCGGGGTCACCACTCTCCAGCCCCCTGTCTGCGCAAGGAAGTCAGGGTGGTGCTTATTTTTTGGGTGCAAATGCTGCAATGCAAATCAGAGAGCTTGTCTCATTAAAATCTCACAGGCCAGCTGCAGGTACAGTCCCCTTTCATTATTCCTGAAATATTTATCACCCAGGCTTTCTAAAATACAACACTAATCCAACTGATTGCAGGAGTACAAAAGGTATTTTTCTCCTCAAGTGTTCCCCCTTGTGGGTTTTAAAACATTCTTCACTTTGGGTTTGAAAGGAACTTGGAGTGAATATGAACTGTGCAGAAGAGCATGGTGAAAACCCTCTGCAAAGATTTTCTCATCACCTTCATGCAAGTTCGAAAAACTGCAGAGCAACATGAGCTTTGCACCGCACAACTTGGATGCACCTCCCCTTTGTGCTGCCACCTTATTCCACCTCTGCTTCCAGACATGCAGAAACCCTCTCCCCTCGCCTGCTCCTGGCATCTCGTCCCTGCATTGGGTCACGGTGACAAGGAAGTGCTGGTGGGGTTAATGGCAGAGGAGCCAACACTCCTGGGTTCAGGTTCATCCCTGGCACACCACCTTCATGACGGGCAAGTAACCCACCGATGTCATGCCACAGTCTGCCACCTGATGCTGTAAATATTTAATGGCTTCACAGCCAGAGAATGTATTTTTTTTTCCACTCAGGAAGTGTCAGAGCCCTCTGCTCTTCTGCATAGGAAGGCAGCTCTTCACATGAGCTGTCAGTCTCAAGGAGATGACGCTCAGCATCCCTCCTCCTGCTGAAGTGGGGTTATGTCGCAAATGGGTGATTCAGATCACTTAAAGAACCACCATCAATGGTATTAGCAGAAGTGGTTTTAATATGATGTTGTAAAAGTGCAACTTAACAAGGTTCAATGGCAAGGCTCACTCTATTACTATACGGCACAATCATTTGAACAATGATTTAAAACTACCAAGGCACAAATCAAAGTTACCACACTACAAGGTTATGCCTGATATCAGTTGCTTACCAAAGATCAGCCAGTGATAAAAGGTCTCTCTGTCTCAAGGTGCAGCCTTGAGAGGCATCCCAGCTCAAGGGGAATCATTGCCATGCGGCCATGCTTGCTATTAGGGAGAGATCAAAGAAGGCTCACTTAGGCTGTCATATTTATGGAATAAAGTGGTTGGCTCATAGTCAAATCACATGCGATGGGAAAGGTATGCATGAGACTCCTTGTACCCACAAGTTTCTTTGTTCCTTGATAAATGAATCTTGGAAAAGCCACCAGCTATTCATGCGTTTATTGCATGATCACTGTTCCAAGCTCAAATGCACCGATGCTCGCTGTGTCACTGCTCCTTTGTGGGTTTTCAGAGCACAGATTGAAACCAGAGGAGTCCTTGGCCTGTTTACGGCTCAGGCCTTCACCTCCTTTGGAGCCTGTACCAAACTACCACTAGTTTGGTTAGGGGCTGGGTGCACCCATCATGGGTTAGCAGTCACACCCCTCCAAGGATGCAGTGGCACAGCGCAGCTGAGGTCTGTAGCAGGGCAGAAAATTGCTTCAATTTTAACAACCAAAACTGAAACTTTATTGAACCAGAATTGAAACAGGGCAGTGTCTTTCTGAATGAACTTCTGGTTTTAAAAAATTTTATTTTGTTTAAAAGAGTTGTCACAATTGTTCACATATCTCATCCCTGGCTTTTGGTTCAAATTTAAAATTAAATTATAGTTTTATAGTTTTAGGGGAAAAGTGATGCTCCAAATGGAAACCTACTTCCATTGTTTCTGGTCGGTACTTTCTTCTACAGTTTTGGTTATGAGGTTTTGTTTGTCTGTTTGAGATTCTGCCTTTCTGTGGTGACTTGAAACTGAGACGTTTTCTGAAACCTTCAGACTTCCCTACGAATAGATCCTCCACCCCAACACCTCCAGCTATAGCTCTCCCAGGTTTAACATGTATGAATGAATTTTTTAAAGACTCCCTGTGAAATGCACTTCGGCTGCAAGGCAAGCACATGGCAGAGAGGGACAGACCTCTGCTTACCCACAGGAGATGGCTCATCATGGCTTGAGAGGAGACAAGTCCCACCTGGGACAAACCACCATCTCTCTATTTACCCTGCATCGGCTGACATGAACCCCCTTGCGTGCCTGCTGCCAGTACAAGTTTTGGCTGGCTTGCCTGCTAACGAAGGGCCCAAAGCACATGTGCAGGAACAGGCCCAAAATAATGCTTGTGGCACGGCTTCAGCTGATGGGTCCCAGCCTGGAATAGCCTCCCGGCTGCTGGTGGGCGGCAGCGGCTGCCTCCTCCACTTACAGCTCAGGGGAGACCAAGCATGACTTTTGGGGAGAAAGTTTCCTCGGGCAGGATCCATTTCACCTAAGTTTAGATGCCTACAGTCTGCAGCTGAGCAAGTTGCCAGGGTCCCTTTTAGAGGAAAACAGGCACTTCCAGAGGGTATTTCATCTCACCCCAGGTTAGATGAAGGTCAGATGAAGCAGCCTGGAAACACCAGTTGTCTTCATTGACTAAAAAAGGGTTCTCAGCTGCTAGCTCTGAGACAGGAAACACCACCCTTGAGGTTTGGTTCCTTTGCCTAAACAACGATGTCTAATATCTGCTCGGCCTGCAGCTGCTGGCCCTCAAAAGTCGTTCTTATAGGTCCTCCCGAGCTCCAAGATGATCACTCACTAGGTGCCACAGGCCCTTTGGAGCTGGACATTGGTGGCCAAGAGATGTGCTTCCAGGGCAAGTCTCGCTCAGCCTCCTCCTATGCTGGGCTTATGGAAGACCGAGGTGTCCACAGGCTGGCTGCAGGTGGGCACTGTCAGGAGAGACCACATTCACAGGAAAATTTTCAGAATTGCCCACAATACTTTAGTACTGGCAGTATATATGTTATTTTTTTCCCCCCCTTTTCTTTTTCTTTTTATAATATAGATAAATTTTTGAAGGTTTGGGTTTTACTTATCTGCTTCTAATTAATGAGGCAAAAGGCACAACTCCGACATCTAAGTGATTTCTACACGGATTCCCAAACCCTTCTTTCAAGACACAGGATTATAAAGCCTTCTGATTCACAGTTTTAAGAAAAAATTATATGGACTAAAAGAAGAATTTTCTACAACTTCCTCATCCAAAGACTGCTGAACTGTTTGAGCTGAAGCTTTCTTAATATCTCAACTGGAGCCAAATAACCAAGCATATGAAATGTTATCCTGAACAATTGAAATCTTGCAAACATTAAGGAACTAAAAAGTGTCCTATAAAGGAAGTGGCTAGACATATTTATCTGCAGCAGGAGATAACTAGCCACTTAATTCTAATAATGGTCATGTTCCTATTGGTTTAACCAGGTGCCAAATTGTCTCATTTACAACATGTAATCAATAAGGAAAGAATAACAGGAAGCCTTCAATAATTAGAAACAACTCAGATCCCAGCAAACTATGCTTTTATTCATACTCCAGAATCTCACTTTTCACTGTCCCTGCAAGGCCCCTGCCCTACACACCCACATAACAAGGTGCAGTGATGGGAGAAAGCCCCATTGCCATCAGCTCACCATGCTTCAGTGACCCAAAAGCTTGTGTTAAATCACTGACCTTGCTTTCCCTTCTCATGCAGTGCATAGTCATGCTCCTACATAGTTGCTCATTAGTCAGCATTTCATCATGCTTTAAGTATTTCATAACCATGTTTCTAAGAATCCAGACTGCCATCAGGACATTGCTTTCAGGCTGCAACAAGAGAACATTCAACTCAGCCTCTGTGGCAGCTGATACCATTTCCATTTCAGGCATGGTTACACCCCTGCCCGTGTTGAATGGGCAGCAGTGTTTTCTGTTTTGTTCAGAGAACAGCCCCGATTCTGGGAAGCCATAAAAACCTTTAAAAAAAAGGGGCCTATCCCATATCTGTATCCAGTCCCTACTTTTTTAGGAAACCACAAAGGCTATAGTCCTAGTGCTTAATCCTGGGGAAAGCCACACTGACAGCTTTCTAGTTTTTATGCCTCTGAAGGTATGTGTGGATTTTGCTGTGATAAATTGACTATGATTTCAAAAAATGTTTTCCTTTAAAAAATTCTGTCTTACAGTGTTCTGACACAAATCCCGTAAATGCCTTATTCACACCGATTCCGAGTAGTCTGTAGTGACTGAACTGTGACTGGTTCAGGGACTGGGGAAGAGAAAGGTGACTTTTAAAGGAATTAGCAGCTTGGGCCTATTTTGCTGACATAATAAAGAAAACAGTCAAGCTTTTCTTCTTTTATTTTTAAAGGTCATTCATTTCCTTCTTAAATTTTATTGGGAAAAAATAGGAGGAAACCCAGATTCACACCCTTAGTATTGGGAAAACTCATTAGCGATCCTAAGAAATATTGTTTTTCTCACAAACATTGTTAGACATTTTAAAATGAAACAGGAATTCAACTGGAAAAAAATTAAAACTTGTAATACCAAAATATCCTGTCCTATTGCTAGTTTTCCCTCCCTTTCATCTGTTGCAATGTCACCAGTTCACTTGCTGTCCAGCAGACAAAGCATCTTCCTGAATTTCTAACAAAACAGAGAAAGGCAGGAAAATTTTTTTCAGAGGGAAAATATTTCAAGTCATTCTTATGCACATCACAAAAAAGCAAAACCAAATCAGAAAATCCCTTAACCCACAAGATTGTTGTGTTTGTATTTTTAATTTAGCCTTGATGTTCATGAACGAGATAGGAAACCAGACAAATCTTTTGCTGGCTCTGCTACAGAATCCCTGTTTAACTGTGGGAAGGTTAATAAGCTTCTCTGTTTTTTCCATGCTCTCATATGTACTATATACATACATATTATCAAAGAAACACAGAGCCTATGAATTACTCCAAAATCTTAAATCCCAGTCTCTACTGAAGTGTCTAAAATAACTGAATATTGTTTTAATGAAATGGCTATTATCAAAATAGCCGCAGGAAGAGGAAAGGGAGGCATCAGGTCTTCGGCAGTCACACACAGGTGAATATCCCAGCCCCTGGGCAGAGACACGGCGCTGTGCTCACTTTGTCACTTGTCCAGTGCATTTTGAAGTGTCCCTGCCAAACAGCACGGTCTTCACAGCAAGGCAAGCCAGCAGAAAACAATGATATCTGCTGTGCTGGGATCTCTTACTGGTTTCCAGCGCTGCCCTGTGTAACTCCCTGTGTGGATCTCTGACAAAATTAAATAGGATTCATTATTCAAATATGGCTCTAGGGAAAAAGTTTTATTTTTTCCACTAAACTCCCAAGTTTTCTCTTTCTCTTCTTATCATATGGCTGAGCCAAAAACCCCCATGATCTTCTTTCATAAAGCTGGCAAATCTGCAGGTCAAGTGGGAAAAAGAAAGAGAAAAAAAGAAAGCAAAAAGGGAATAAAAGGAAAAGGCAAAAAAAGAAAAAGAAACAGCAACAGAAATGATTTTAAAAGCTGTGGTAAATGCAGACATTACAGATTTCATCCACAGTAATTACTGCACGTGTCACTGTAGGTCAGTATCTTGAAGGGGAAGGCAGTCAATCTGGTAATTACTGCATTAAAAGGAAATGGGTCAGCTCATGACTACGCTGCAGAACAGAGTCGTCATGCAAGAGACTTGCAAATATGGGAAAATACAGAGCTGGTAAACCTAGAAAGTGCAACACCATTCTGAATAGCCTTGTTGCTTGCCAGCCTCAGCCAAAAGCGCTCCTCTGGGCACAGCCTGGGAGCGTGGGGCAGCCATACCAACACCCTGCCACCCGACCCAGCCTGGTTTGTGTGGTGCCAGCTTGGCAGCTGAAGTACTCACCCAGGAAGGGAGAAATGTGGGCCTTTTGCCTTTCTCAGCCTTAGGGACTTTTGAACCTCCATCTCCCATTTCTCCAGCAAACATGAAGCCAGGCAGTGCCAAAAACCTGCTTTACCTTCCCTGCTGAAACTAGAAGGAAATAGGATTCCTAGAAGAAGAAACAGATTTTATAGTGAGTAATAAGGACATCTACTTGGGAGTAGGAGACGTGGGAGTTTGTTTTCTCCCCCTGCCACTCCCACACGATACAACATTGTTCCTTTAGTTCAGCCCATGTTTGCTTAATGAAAAACTCGTTAACAGCCTAGGCAGCAGAGACAGATGAGCAGAGACTAAGCTGTTACATTAAGGGTACCTGACTGGGTTGTGAAATTCACTCCAGCATCTGCAGACCAGGGGACACCTGAACCTCCCTGTGATTTTGCCCCTTTCTCCCTTTGCTCACTCAGTACAATCCCTTACTGCAAAGGTGGAAGGAAACAGGCTAAGGTCTGCTGGATTTTGGGCTTAATTTACCACCAAACATGCACCAGTGACATCAGCAAGTGTGGCAGCACAATAGGAGAAGATTTGCAAAGTGAAACAGCTGGTAGTGAGTGCCCACTGCCCCCATGTACACATCTGGGGAAAGTTATTTCTACTTCTAGTTGGGTCCTCTGGACCCGTGTCCCGTTTTTTCTCCATGGCAGCTCTGCAGTGGGAACCAGCGCATGGCTGGTGGAGCCGATCAGATTTGCTATGGAAGTGCTCCCTTGAGCTAAACTAAACCACTGATGAAGACAGCCCCAGATTTCTTTTTCATTCCTCATGAAAAAGATTAATTTTCCACATCATTCCATGTAGAATTAGGTTTTCATTTTGGTTAAGGCATTGCAACTATAATTAGCAGCAGTTCTGGACACAAAAAATTCCTTTCACGGACTGTACACAAGATGGAATATGTAAACTAGTAAAGGTCAAGATGCAGGAAGGCATAAGCAGGAAAACAAATCATAGTAGCCTGCAGATTTGATTGCATAAGCGGAGAAAGCACCGCGTAGCTGTGCTTCTCAGCACTCAAGGTAAAGAAATTATTATTTTTGTTCACGATTAGAACTTGTTAACACACCTGGACATTATCAAACTGAAGCATTTCTATAAGCTCCTCTGAGGTAAAATCAGTGGCCTTAATTTATTATTACCAACAAAATAATCTAAGAAGTTTGCGATCATTAGCACAAACTCCCTGGATGAACTTTAAAAGCAGAGAAATTAGCAGAGAAGTAAGAAAAGTGCTCAGTAAATATACCAAGAATTTTGTAATTTTATTTTGTTTGCTTTTATGTTCATTTGAAAAACCACAGCGCTTATCTCACTAAAGAACCATTGAACGAATTGTTCATTTCAGCTCTACAGCCCCGATCTTTCAAGGGAAGGGAGAGGCTCTGGAGCTCTGCGTATAAATCAGGCAGATGCCTTCTTCCATTCTGTCCTCTCTCTCCCACTCTCAGTGGTGCTCTCCAAGTCAATCAGGCTCAAACAGTGGTGTCACATCCAATTCCTTTACCTCCTCTTCCAAGCATCAGCATCACCAGGCTTCTAATGATCTGTATGGGATGTTGACAGGTTAGACTGACTGTACGACTACCCCAGCAGTCGCAGGAAGCAACCCTTTGGTGACATAAATGGCACAGAAACATTTCCTTTTGCAGAAAATGGCTAAATCGCATTCAGAGAGTATTTAATATGTACAAGGAGAGACTGTCTTGCGCTTTTTCATGAAAAAACAGCAAAATGATGGTTTTCATACATAGTCCCAATTTGACTGGGTGACTGAAACTTCCACATTAAGATGGCACACTGGCCACCATGCTTCCCCATGGCTTTAACAGCTCCAAACCTCCAAATCTGATACCATGATTACTAGGTACTTGATAATAAAAGCAATATACTTGAGGGTAACAAACCATGGTGGCTGTTAATGCAGCAGGGGCAGTGGGCTGTTATGCCTTTTTGTGTTTGGTGATGACTTCAAACTCTGAGGTTCCTGAGCACCTCACTGAAAACATAGCATCGGATGATCTAGTTAGGGGTTATTTCACTGAAATTTGCTGCGTGTTTTGATGAAGCCATTTGTTTTCTAGTTACCCTTCGCAAATCTTTTACATTTAACTTCCTAGGCAAATCGTAGTATCTACTAATCCTACCATTAATGGTGGTATCTGGAGGAGCATTCAAGAATGGTCGAAATTGAGGGTGCCGGGAAGCAGGACGATAAAGCACTGAGGATGTTCTGTTCTTTCAGTCATTGAATCCTCATTAAGTGACTCATTCAGCGTGAGTTTTGGGTTAGCCCAGTATAGTACTCTTCACAACAGCTAAAAGCAGATGACTATAGGGAAATACAAAAATATTTGCTTGTTGCATATTCTCCTCGTTTCCAGGAACTTGTAGCTCAAGGACTTTCCAAGCTCTAAGCGGCATCTTTAATAACCCTTGATACATATCTCTTCCATGAATCTAACCAGTGTCTCCTTGACCCCATACAAATTTTTAGCATCCATAACATCCTGGAATGAATAAAACTTAGTCCCTAAATATCTATGACTAATCAATCCTTTAAGCGGCTTCATTGACTTCTGAACTCCCACAGCAGCATTTAATTTGATTATTAATTTAATTTACCATCATCACCTTTCACTGCTAGTATTTTTACTCAAAGCAGTGTACCTGTACAGATGGTTCTCTAGAAACACAGGCACATGATTTCCCTTCACTTCAATTCTTCATTAGGTTCAGTGCATGACATTAAATATCAGTAGTATGCGGAAGGCTATAAAGGAAGATCAGTGATATGGTGAGGGCTGAAAAAATTGGATCAGAAGGGTTTAAAGACAGATGAAGGAAGGAATGGATGCAATACAGAAAGTAACCAAATTACTTTATTCAGTCCCATTATTGCTGTTGAAATTAAAAGTAAGGATATAGCTAAAACATCACAGTAAAACCCCCTTCTCTTCTTGACTTACAGAGGTTTAAACTGTCACAAATGTGTGATCACATCGATCAATAAGAAACGTGGTCGATGCACACACACACAAAAACTCAAGAATCCTTGGTGACATTAGTGACAGTCACATTTTAAAGTGAAATATCAGCACTTTCTTGCACTCTATATTAAATCTAACAACCACAGGGATTGGTCATTTAGTCTCCTTTCATTAGCTAATGCCTTAGTGCCCCATGAGCATGCTGGATTTTCATTACCTTAAATCACAAGCTGACTTGTGTATTCTGCTGTAGCAAGCTCAGCTTCTTTGCAGAAGCTAACATCTGGGCAAAGATTAGCAGAAATATCGGTTTCAATTAATATATATTTTTTAGACCCAACCCAAATTGTCACTGACAGAACTAAGCCTTAAATTCTACATGGGAATTAGCTTTCCTAAAAATTTAGCAACACAATAGACCTGAGCAGATGACCCACAGGTCATCTGTGAAATAGCCAGCTTGGTGAGATCAGTATTTTGACTGTGACCCAAATCATGAAGTATATAGAGTTATTTGCTAATTAGTACTGTACCACATAACAAGCAGAAGGTTATGCAAAACAAGAAGCAGCTTCTTAAGCATAAGAGATACCTATTATGAGTTCTAATCACTAAAGAAAACATCTTTTGTAAGGGTTTAAATATAACTCTCTTGCTTTTCAAATCTTCTGATGAGCTAGCTATTACTAATGTCGAAAGGTGATGCCCATCAGACAAGAACTACATTAGAGTCCATAATTGAATTTCAGGAGTCATCAAGAGCAGGCTAATAAAATAGCTTCTATGAGAAGTGATGTAAGAAAAAAAAAAAAAGTTCTGGTCTGGTAGGATGCAAAGTATGTTGTGTGGTTTCCCCATGTCATTTCAAATAATATGTTCAATTTTTCTGGCCTACATTTGTCTGACATTCTTCTCTTGTATAATAATGATTCATTATATATAATTTATTCAAGGACTGTAACTCACCTCTAAGAGTCTATAAATATTACTGCAGCTAGATATTTGCATTGTAAAACAAATGCATAACACTGGGATTTATGAAAGATCCTTTTATGTTAGTTCCTTGACAGGAAAGATAGATTTTTTCTGAAGTAAAACATTGACCTGAAAATAATCTTAAAAATCTAGCATAGGAAACAATTAACAGCTCTTCCTTTCTTGTGTTGTTTAGGTAATTTGACAATTTTAAGGAGGGCTGGGGAGTTAAGTATTCCTTGGTCATTCAAAATGGGTACAGCTATATTGTTGTTACATCAGTATTCCTGGGAATGTTCCCATGGTTATGATGGTAATATATAATATCTACCCTCCCACTGCTTTGCAAAAGCATGAGCCATTTCTGAGTGGAGCTCTTAGAGGTGGTGGCAGGCAGACAGATGACATTGCCATGAGGAACAGTGAAAGAAAAACATAGTCCCAGCTGGAACAAAGGCTGCACATTGTGTCACTGCACCAAGTGGTGTTAATGAAAGGGTGTGGGTTGCCCCTGGTACATTGGTATGTGGATATGTAGCAATTCTTCTAAAAACGGGAGAAATCCAATGCAAAGTGCAACGTTCATCTAGGGCACACCAAGCTGTGAGAAGCTGGTACCGTAGTGATGTCCTGACCTGTTTTGCTGCCACCCTCGCTGGGCAGAGCTGTTCAGTCTAGAAAAGAGACTGAAAGGAATATACTTCGTTCTGTTTCTGTGGTGATGAGCATTAGAATTAATGAGTTAAGTTGCAGGAAGGAACAGTTATGTCAAACAGTACAAAACTTTTGTAATAGGATGGTGAAGAATTTAATGGCACACCCAGGGAGGCTCTGACATCTCCAGTGCTGTTCTCCAACCAAACTTTGAAGGATGGGTTAGAAAAATGTCTATGAGGGATAAAAAAGGCATAGTTACTGCCGCTGCAAGAATAGTTCAGTGCCCATGCTCAGGTATCTCTCCAGCCTAACCATGTTCAGCCACCATGGCCTGCTCTGGCATCTGCCCACTCTTCCAGTTGCAGCCTCACGTCAGTAACACCTTGTCCTGGCCAGTAAGAACTGCCAGCAGCAGGACACAGGCCAGATGTTCCTGCTTAGGGCAGGATGGTGGACAAACTGGTCTTCCCAGGCTGCTGCCAGCTCTGTTCTTCTATGATTTCTCTAATTTACTTCAAGAAATATTAATCCTTTTCCTTTGTTGATCCCCCACTAAGGGTGAACACCTGCACTCAGACTACTGATTGTTAAATCCATGGCCCCCAATATGGTGGTTTTAGCAGTGTTCAGGCCATGTGATGGGCTGTAGGCCAAAAATACAGGAACGCAAGCAGTCTCCCTGAATAGTGCTGAATAAGGTGGAGATCAAGATTCCTCAACCCTCAGTTAAATATACAGTGGCTTTTCATGACACCAGGTAGTGCAACAGGAAGGCTGTCCTGAGTTAATTTCTCTGCCCGCTCTCTGGCACATCATTTATT
>VZTV01032032.1:0-56796 GCA_013400875.1 Anhinga rufa
TTGAAATAATTAAAAATAATTATTATAAGGGCACTAACCTGATGATATGCTGAGAAACACATATAACTAAGTTACCTGGACATCAATCTGAACATTAATTTAAGTGAATAAATGTAGTGCTTCACTAGAATAGAGCTACAAATTTTTCTGTATAGGTGATTCATACCCCACAAAGCTTCCTGTTAAACCTTCCCTTTCATTGAGCGTTTTGTATACAATACAATTCCTACAGAACCACTGAAAAGTGACATCTCCATCTGTGAAAAGTAAAACTAAGCAAACTGGATCCCTTTAAAAATAATAAATACAGGCAAAGAGAATACAGCATTTTGGGTAGAGATTTCTTCAGCTTTCCAATTATAGCTATGGATCAAGCCCAGTCAGCCTAGGATGTGCTCTCTTTCTCATGGTCTAGATGGGCTCGTGGGCTTACAAATCTGTCTCTGAAGACACCAGACTCAGCATTCATCTGAAGTTAAATATTCTTCGCTTGAGGATCTAGTTTATCCGAACTAGAAAAACAAATTGTATTTGACTTCAGGACCAATATGGCAGAAATCCCAGAGCTCTCCACCCATATGGTAGGAACATATGTGTTCACTCCAGCTACACTCCCTTATTCTGACTTGACTCGGAAACAACTCCCTTTTCCCCGTTCACTCTCTCCAGGACTGAGCCAAAGCCTATTAAAGTCTTTAGGAATGTTTTCACTGATTTCAACAAGCTCTGGATGGTGCCTTCCAGCTTCCAGTCGTTTCTGTCATCATTGCTATAATGACCAGCAGCAGCTTGATATTCCTCCCATCTTCAGGAGATGGCTATTCCAGCTTGCCCAGACCCCAAAAATGGATTTCTAGAGCACTATTCAACTTACAAACCTTCTTGCTCATGATATCAAATACTGGCAGTGGGTTCATTTGTTTGAAAATCCACATGTAATTTTGGCTTAGTTCCTTTCCTGTATGCATTGAGTGATGCAAACAGAAGAAGACTCTCCACTGGTATAGATGAATTCCATACTTTGGCTGGGATGCCAGTGACTGTGTTCTGTAATACAGCACACTCTGCAGCAGTGGTCCTTTAATTTCTGGCTCCCTCCATGCCTATGTGCAGTAGGAGAGGCACTACAGGAGAGGTCTGGTCTTGCAAAGTAATAGCTCAAAAACCCTTCACTCGCTCAAATCTGCTAGCAGTGACTGAAAATGGCTAAAATACACCAAGCAGAGGAAAAAGTTTCTGCAGCTGGAGAAGGACTGTTAAGAAACACCCACTCCTGGTCCTAGAAACCTCAGTTACGGCGTCAGCATCAAGAGCTTCTGCAAGATCTCAGCAGCTTTGCTGGGCTGTACAGGACTATGTTGTGTTTAGTAGGTAGTCTTCCTTTGCCCACACAGAGAAGAGGATTTAATCTGTACTTTGTGTCTAGACTCTGGAGCTGTGTGTCAATATACTCTGACAAATTAGTAGGTGGAACATTTCACTAAGCAGTGTACTCAAAGTTAATGAACTCTCTTTTTTCTGTTTAAACAGCTGATCCCAGTAAGTCTTCCTCCACAGTCCTTTCCAAGAATGTAGTACTTAGTCTTAATACAAAAACTAAACAAGAAATTTCATCCTTCTCCATAAGTGCCTTCCTGGTTCTCTAACACAGCAATGACTTTTGCAAAAGCGGTTGCCTCTTTTCCTGGCACAAAATGTGTGAATTGTCCAGTTCACCTATGCAGAGACACGTTGCTACCAGGAACCTGAGTGACAGCTGCGTGGCAAGTGACGATTAGCAATGCTGAGTTACTGAGGTAGGTCCCAAAACCACACTGCAACAAGAGGAAACTTCCCTATAGCATTTACGGCAACGTTATTAGAGTGGTTTCTGTTTCTAGAGGAAAAGGGACAGAATCTGCGAATGTGATTAAAAATATTTTTTCCATGTCCTATATTTCAAAGATTTGGTACCTGGGCTTTGGATTTCTCTTTTTTAATAAAAAGCGTAATATTTCCATAACTCATATTTGGAATCATTCCTGGGTTTTGGAAGCAAATTATTAAAATTGAGCATATGGAGGTCTTAAAGTAGAACCTTATGGGAGGGGGGAGAAAAACAGTTGATCGAGACTATTTTGTAGCGTCTTAAACTAAAATAAAATGCTGCAAAATCCTGGTGAAATAAGATATGTTCTCTGTGAAGCTCTTTTCCATCCTCCATTTGCAAGTTTATTTCATGAAGTAAGCTGAAGATTACATTGGAACTAAATTCTCCCACCTTCAAACAAGCATTTTCATGCTATTTGCAACTTTTTATGATTTCACTATATTACTTTAGGATATGGAAGATTTAACTACTTTTGTATGATATTCAGAGAAGCCTAGAATGGTGGTGATATACATAAATTATTTTTACATCTTTTACCTTCCCATGAGACTGAGGATATGGTGTTGAACATTAATAGCCAAACAACCAGCTCTGTGGACCTTATCTCAGTCCATAAGTGACAGCTATTAATATTAAGTGCTGTGAGCTTGGACCACCATAAAGGATTATGTGCGAGGCACCAGGTTCAGCTCCTCAATCTATTTAGGCAGGCTCAGGTGCCGGTGTGCTCTGAGGATAACTGCACTACAAACGCTTCCTCTAAGCATATGTTCTAGTTTTTTTTCCTTGCAAGCTGTGAACATGCACTGATCAAATGCTGTGTGATAGTATCAATATTGCTAAGCACAGACAAAAAACCAATAGCCTCCAAGGCCTGAATAAACACTCTCCTCTCCCGCAAGCCTAGTTTATGTTCAGTCTGAGTCTTCCATGTAAATGTTAATTGCCTCCATTTCAGGTTTGTCTACTCCAAGTCAGCAACTTCAAATCCACCACGATGTTCTCAATATAGCTTGTTCTATCTGCACTTCAGTAGGATCACATATGATTTACTAAACATGAACAGTGTTTGCAATGAATAAAGTTTCTGAGGAAAGAAAGGAAAGGCTATGTATATTGGCAGTAGGTTTACACACTTTGGCCTTTTAAGTCCCGTTTTTCATCTACATGCAGATTCTTAGATGATCCAAACTGTATCATACCTAAACCCTTTAACCCACCTTATCAGTGGTCCTGGTGTATGAAGGAAAATGATGTGCTGCACTGCTATTATCAGACTAATGTGGCAAAATATTTCTATGAGAGACAGAAACACTGCAGGCTACAGCGTAAGCTGTTTGCAATTGTGTGACTCCTTCAGCTTCACTGGAGCTAGAGAAGCTTGGATGGACAGAAAACTTAGATGATGTTTCAAAAAACCCTCCATACTCTGTTAGAGAGGGGAGAGTCCTGAATTCTTTGTCCACCCTAATTTCCACGTGAAGTCCATCTCTATTTACAGAGCATAAGGAGGGGTCTCTATCATGTACTTTAAGTGAGCATTTATTTTATTTTATTGGTGACAATTGCAACGTGTGTTCTAGTTAGACATTTCCCATTTCTTTAACAAAAAGGCTCGTATGAAAGAAAAAAAGAAATTGGCAGATCAATGTGTCAGTATTTGATTATTCACCTATGCTCATTTATGTAACTGAGTCAAATCTTCACAGCATTTTTAAGGGTTTGGTTGTCAGTTATACAACTGTCAGTATGTAAGCCTTGGTTAAATTTACGTTATGAATTTGTAATCCTGTGAATAATCAGATGTGCACATACATTTGTGTTGTAGGACATAAATGCAATTCCCTCCCCAACAGTTCTTTGTGACATCTTTCCAATTTTAATTGATATCACAGCAATCAAAGAAAGACCACAGTGAATCAGCAGTGTTGACAATGTGCCAGGGTGTTTAGAAAATAGGCATAGCTAGGGAAGAAGAACATGTCAAAATACATTTTGAACATATTGGAATATGTTATGAAATAAAATGTGTTTACCTTTTTGAATGACGGTGTTGGGTAGTGCTGGCGATGCTGAGGAGGAGGAGGGGGTGGGTGATGGAGCCCTAGAACTGGACCACGTTCCCGTTTTGTTATGCAAGGTACAAATACGCAGAGAAGGAATATGACACTATATGACAAATCGCTTCTCTAATTCATTGGACTTGTCAAACAAATTAACTTCAGTAAATCTACTCTGGTGGTAGCGGTGGTGGGAACATTAGTACGATCAAAATGCTGGTGGCTGCTTAAGTTCTGCCATCACATAGTTTAACCAGGCTTAGACAAGTTTAGACATCCGAGCGCTAAAAATATAGGAAGATAGTAACATCTGCTGTAAAGCAAAACACGTGATGATGTTACCACTGGTAGCAATGAACTAAGACATTTGGCGTGGTAAGAGAAAAGGCATCCAAGGCTCACATTTAAACATCTGAATGCAGAAGGNTATCCCAGAAAATCTTGAAAGAAATGATGCCCTGAAATACTTCCTAATGAAATGCAGTTATAACATTGTTTCTCCACCTGTAAGGTGTCTTTAAAAACACCTGAGCCACCACAGCAATTAAGAATGTTTTATTTTAGGAATTATCCTTTAGCATGAACCACTTGTCATATTTTCTACCCATCTACATCAAGGCTTGATATTTACTCTCAGAGATGAAAGAGCAGGAAAAAAAAGTTCATAAAATTCTCATGTTTCAGGCTCTCCTTAAATAACCAGCAATGTCAGCCATTTTATAGCCCAGATAGTCTTTTCCTACACTGAGTAAGCACTAAAAACATCTCTTAAACTTTCTGATATTTTCTGCAGTTTTCCTGCAGCTACCTCATGCATTCATCGGCATAATTTGTCTAGACTGAGTCTGGTTTTAAGAGCTCTTAACCTTTTAATAAACTTTTGTCTTGTTATTGTCCCATCTCCTAATTCATCATCTGTCATATTCTGTAATCTGATCTGCGATTTGGAGACATGAACACATTGGAATACATACACTGTCTAACTGGTTGAAAATAGATATGCTAAATAAAACCCATTATTTCTGTAAACAGTGATACATGCTATTACTTCTCACTGTCTCTTTGTCACAGCTATGTTACAGCCATTGTAATTTTTTCTTTCTGTTCTATTTATATAGCTAATGGAAATTATTATATTTTAAAATATTTTGACATTTACATCAGTTTCAGGTATTTTTCACATGATTTTCTCCTGCATCTTGATCCATAGCTTCCTGATAGGGCATCGTGGTGTTTGGCAAGACATACAGATCATTCATATCTGTGCGCCCACTTCTACACGTCAAAACCGTACAGAGCTTCTTGGCGAGATGGGCAGCATCTGCTGAAGGAAGACAGGACGAGGTCTGGAGCAACAAGGGCAGCATGGAGGGCAGGCTGTCGCTTCTCCAGCTGAGCTCTGCTGCGACGCTTGTTCGGGTCTGGCTCAGAAGCTTGCCTCTCACTTTCACATGAATTAAAATATTTGTTTACCTGCATTATGGATGCTTTTAAGTAATGCATAAGAGGTGAGTGTGGTATATAAGCTTCGCCAATAATGCTGAATACTGGTTTATTGCACACCTCTATGACCCCAAAAGTCATACTTGGATGCCACCAGCTTCTTTCATCCCAGCTGGGAACACAGAAGGTGAATCTCGCTCTTGCAGTATCAGACATGCCGTATACCAACTGTTGTTTTCCTGGGAATGAAAATTGATTGTGCACCTTCTCACAGACTTAAATACAAATCTCTCTGTGAACAATGAAAGGAAAAAATATTGCTTTGCTCTGAGAAACAGACCAAGGCAGGGACAAAAAGGTGGCTCTGAAGCAGGCAATGGAGAGAATGAACCCATTTTCAGCATTGGAATAGATTGCTGAGGGAAGGGGGGGGTGCCACAAAATCCGCTACTACACTTGTGCAAATCCTGAGTACTCCATTTATTTCACTGAATTTAAATTTGGGCACAAACGACTGAAATCTGGGACTAAGCAGGGCAGTGGGGGGAATTATCAGTACTGGTCTCCACGGCCAACCATCTCCGCCTCTGACAACCCACTCAGGTCGTTTAAATACTGGAGTACAAATAACCAAAATAAGTAATGGTATAATTATTTTAGACAAATTAAAAATGTTGCTTTCCCCCTTAGAGCAGCCTGAAAATAGGACGATTCATTGGTTAAATTTTAATGGAACAATCAAAGAGCAGTTAATTCCCCAGCATGGGGTACCCTCGGTGGGCAATTATAGGGTTAGGAATGCTCTGTCTCTGCGTTGACCTGATTGGTGTAAAGTCCCTTGATGGTTCACAATGTTTGTTAAATTGGCGATAGTCTGTACTCAGATATACCCTATTAGCCAAAAATAATAGACAGTTTGGTTGCCAGTTCTAATGTTCATATGTTGCAATCAGCAGGGTTTTTTTTTTCCTTTTTATATCAGTGTTTCGGAGGTTAATCTCTGTTATCATCTTTTTAAACTCACTCTTATTCTTATCAGTTATATTTAGTGGCAGATTGCAAGCTTTCCTTATTATCTTGTTAAATCAGTAGGTGAAAGCCTTTCAAGGCATTTCTTTTTAAACATCTTTTATTAATGTTAATATGCCAGATGGGACAAATTAAAATGGTTCTGTTCTTCATGCTGCCACTACCCACAATTTTACCACATCATTTGCTGGTTAAGGAAGCATATGAAAACGATAGGTACAGAACTCCTGTAATAAAAGTTCAGAAAATGATAGTATAGCCTTGCTGGAAAAATGTTTTTTCAGTTAGATTCATACATAAAAAAGATGTAATTTCTGTGCATGCAGCAGCTTTGATTTTATCATAGCTGAGAAGTTCAAGACTTCTGATCATAACAGTGTGACAACATACCTTTTCTGTGCTCATGTTGGGGTCAACAGAAGACTTCAATACCTTTACCATCACAATGGCACCCATTATTGGTGCTACTGCCATGG
The DNA here is from genome assembly GCA_013400875.1 of Anhinga rufa. NCBI lineage: Eukaryota > Metazoa > Chordata > Aves > Suliformes > Anhingidae > Anhinga > Anhinga rufa. Next base: position 6,879 of record VZTV01032032.1, read on the forward strand.
CCATCTCTGTGAGATCTGTTGTATCACGTGTTGATGTTGGCATTCCCACAGACCACACTGAAAATGAACCTGTCCATGGTCTCCTAGGCTGGGTCCCTAACAAGAACAGAAGTAAAAATGCTTTTGGAAGCCATTGGTGTATGACTGAATGTTCCTCACAGAGCAGGCTCATCTAATTTTGTTGATTCGTAAGGCACTTCAGAGACAAAACTCTGTGATGTGGTTTTTTGGTATCCAGCTACTGATGAAAGCCTAGAGTCTCCCCAGAAATAATATTAGTACTTTTACTAACAGTGATAGTAAAACTATTTATACAAACAAAACCAACATGTTGATAGACAGATGCTGTCTCTTTTTTTCTTCTGCTGAAATGTCCTTATGGGATATGCAATTCCTTTCTCTGATTTCAGTGAGATGAGACTTTTACCACCAAGGATGCTTTATCCCAAAAGCAGAATGGCAGAGCCCTTATATTTGTGCTTTTCACTATCATGACCTCATTCAACAATTTTTACGATGCGATGTCCAGAACAGTGGAGCTTCCTTGAGCCCCCACTGAGCCTCATGGAGAGCTCAAGAATTGCTTTGCATTCTCCAGTGGCACATTTGCTATTCGACCACAAAATTGGGCCTGGATATAGTAAAATCTGTGTGCTGCTGATGTTTGGGTATACCCTGTCAATAGTCAGTTCGTGGTATTTCCTACACTTGATCAAATTTTGCTTAGACAGAGACTGATAAGTTGAGGAGACAACATTTTAATGAACATATGCAAAGACTGTAGAGAAAAGAGCTCTTTCTATGAAGGGAGTGTGGATAGTGTCTGGGGATTAGCCCGTCATCTAATTTTACCATAAATCTACTTCTAACATTAAAAACAACTCAGTTTCTTTATCTCTCAGTACCAGCTAGAAGGATTTTAGTTTTCTCTATCCACTGCTACTTCAGGCTGCATACTGAATCTGATGTGCATGAAAATCACTTAGCATGAATATAATAGAAAATTAAAGTAGTGCTGAATTATACTTAGCTGCTAGAATTCAAGTAGGCAATGTTAGGATTTGCCCATTTAAAACATATCTGCATATTATAAATTGCTGTAAACAATTTGTATTTTTATAACAAAACATAGTGTTGTTTAACTTATGTTCTGGCAATTTCAGGGCTGTTTTTCCCTGTAGTCTTCTTTGTGAGCAACAGTCGGAAAAAATAAAAACTGCTATACTTGTTATCACTGGAGATAAATGATATATATATATCTAAATGTGTATATATGTGTGTGCATGTGCATGTGTGCGTGTATATATATACACACATAATTATATATATTATATCTAGCTGTGTGCATCATCTTCCTTTTGGATGGTAAGGACTGTGACTAAACATAGGGTGCAAATCAAGGTTGAAGGAAGCCACAGATGTAACAAGATGACTGGAGTTTTAAATAGGGGAGGTGGCGATTGTGCAAGATTCTGTGGAGGCTTTGTGTTTGCCACATGCTTCAGGACTGCAGATGGAAGCACGGAGAGTGGACTAGAAAAGCAAAAGACCCAATCCTGGAAATGCCTCCCATACTTTCTAAGATGCCATTAGCCACAGGACATGATAGCCTTCTCTATCTTGCAAGATGGAAGGAGACCTAAAGGGGTTTATATGGTTTATCCCAGTGAATTTTTCAGAGCACACTCTGTACCTTTAGGGAATAAGAGAATAGAAAAATAGTAACTGAATGAAACAAAAATTTGTTTCTTTACTATTTCCTAATAAATAATTTTCCCCACAAATCTTCTTTTGATATTCAGGAAAAGCATTCATTCTTAATTTCTTTCTACTGTTTTCTTTCCATATTTATTTATTTCCCTAAGAAATAAGATGAGAACTAGCAAAGTATCCCAAACAAATTTTTTATAGTGGTGTGATCTGCACAGGTTCAGAAATTTTAACAGTTACATGGGAATTCACAGAATCCCAGAATGGCGGGGGTTGGAAGGGACCTCCGGAGCTGCCCCCCTCCAGCCCCCTGCGTGAGCAGCACCCCCAGAGCAGGGGCACAGGACCGCGTCCAGGCGGGGTGGGAATGGCTCCAGGGAAGGAGACTCCACAGCCTCTCTGGGCAGCCTGGGCCGCTGCTCGGGCACCCGCACAGCAAAGGGGTTTTGCCTCAGATTTCAGTGGAACTTCCCGTGTTCCAGCTTGTGCCCGGTGCCCCTTGTCCTGTCGTCGGGCACCGCTGAGAAGAGCCCAGTCCCACCCTCCTGACACCCGCCCTTCAGACACTGATAAGCACTGAGGAGATCCCCCTCAGCCTTCTCTTCTCCAGGCTGAACAAGCCCAGGTCTCTCAGCCTTTCCTCCCCAGGGAGATGCTCCATCCCCTGAGCATCCCTGTGGCTCTGCGCTGGCCTTGCTCCAGCAGCTCCCTGTCCTTCTGGCACTGGGGGCCCAGCACTGGACACAGCACCCCAGCTGCGGCCTCCCCAGGGCAGAGCAGAGGGGCAGGATGGCCTCCCTCGCCCCGCTGCCCACACTCCTGTCCATGCAGCCCAGGGCACCGCTGCCCTCCTTGGCCCCGAGGGCCCAGCGCTGGCTCAGGGGCACTGGCTGCCCACCAGCACTGCCAGGGCCTTCTCAGCAGAGCCGCTTCCCAGCAGGGCAGCCCCAGCCTGTGCTGGTGCCGGGGGCTGTTCCTCCCCAGGGGCAGCACCTTGCCCTTGCTCCTGGTGAATCCCATGAGGTTCCCCTCGGCCCAGCTCTCCAGCCTGCCCAGGTTCCTGTCAAACTCTACCAGTTCTGCCTGATCCCAAAGCAATTATCTAAGGAAACGGAATTTTAAGAACTTGTGAAATTTGCTTGCCAGAGCCAGGTAAACAGTTTTAGATTTAACACTAGTTTATGCTCTGCTGCAAAAGTCTGTGGAGATGTTACCATAAACTTAATTTTTTAAAGTATATTCTGGTAAATCTGGAAAAAAAAATCAGATAAAATGTATAACTTTTATTAGGCTGCTGATTTTATGTTACCATAAACAGGCAATATATGGATATGCATAATTTAACTTGCCTGTTTCATCACTGGAGACACAAAAATGGTCTTGAAAGATGAGTTATCAAATTTGTTTCTCCATATTGTATTACCCAGATTATATCTAAAATATGAAAATATTTCAGATGGACTGCTTCTTTAGGTATCAGAGTATTTGTATATTAAATAGACAACACACTTGGCACCGCAAATAGGCATGGAGTTATAGAGATTTCAGCTAGAGACAACCACTCTGACCATCCATTCTGCCTAGAGGTGATGGAGTTTCACCACAGAATCCAGTCCCAAAGCATACAAAAGACCTGGTGAATATCTTTTGAAACATATCCATTTTGACTCTGAAACATCATATGACAGTGAACATTTCATTTGTTGTACCTATGTTTAAGTAACTGGAAAAAAAATTGCATCTTCTACACTGAGCAGATTTTAGTGACAGGGGCCTTGTCATGTACTTTGCTAGATTGAAAAGTCCTTCCTGATATTTTTTTTAATGGACTTTGCTCCGTAACCTTCTGTTTGTTATACTGGGTAGACTGAGCTGCTTCAGCCTTTCATTGCGAGGCAGGTTTACGTACGGTTGTTTCTAAATGACAGCGGCGCAGAAATGAATGTTTCTTCTAGGAACCCTCCCACTGAGGCAGACACATCTCAAAATTCAGCGCCTCGGCGGCTTGACTGCTATGACAGTACAGATGACTTAGCTTGTTGCTGGCTGAGAAGATCTATCTTAATTAAGATAAAAATAGTAAATTGCCTAAATATTGAGCACATGTAGAAGAATATATAAGTCAATGACTAATACATGCTTTTGAAAGCCTGGATAAATGTTTAAAATGTTTCTTCAATTAAAATCAGCACAAAGTCTTGAACCTATAAATAACATTAGGATGGGCCTTTGTTTTCTTTTCCTTTTCCTTTTTTTTTTCTTTTTTCTTTTTTTTCTTTTTTTTTTTTTCCAGTGGTGGATCTGCTTTATTTGGCATGTTTTCTGGCAAATACAATTATCGGATGCCCAGCATTGGACTCAAAAGAAACATTTGGGAGGACAGAGAGAGACGCTGCACAGGGTTGACTTACAGGAGACATCTTGGCTCTTCAAAAGTTCGGGGAATGTCTTGCAAGTGTCACTCCTATAGGTTTATGTAAGAGATATATGTACTACCACAGGCCATCACATGAGGAACTCTGTTATCCTCTGGCTTTAACAGCCTTAGGCCGTGCTTTTCCCCTCTGTTTAGCCCACCCCTCACCTTATGTTTCACCAATATTAAAGGCAGACAGGTTTTCAGCTGATGTATGATGTACCAAAACACAAACCCTGACGGGCTTCTTAGTGCTGTTATAATACAAATTATAATAAAACAGGAAATCAGTGGGAGGAGTAAGAATAGCTAGTGCCTTAACCAGTGAGAGAAATTAGGGAGGTATATGGAGGTGGATGGAGTGGCGAGAGGAATTATTATTACAAACATTCATCCTCTTTCGTCATTTTCACATGTCCACTAAAAATATATCAGACAAATTGCTTCTAAATGTACTTCGAAGTGTATGTGAGGAAAACAGGCTTGCACTTTTAAGTAGCATATCACTTCCAAGCTTGTGAAACTGTTAGCTTCACAGCATGGCAGAGTTGCTTTCCTTATGCATAAATCCCACGGATATATTTACGAGGTGTCCCGAGCTTACACCTGGGAGGTAAAAGGAATCCTACCTAATTTTTGAGCAGGAGCTCACCAAAAATATAATGGGATGAGAATATTTCCCCCCCTTCTTTGCTGTATACATGCAAGAAAAACCGAAGCATTGCCCTTAATGTTTGTGATGACACAGTCGTTCTGCAAGCAACATGCTGTCTAAAGCTGTGTGCATTTTTTTCCAGTTTCGGTTCACACAATCATGAGTTTCATTTTGAGTTTCATATGAACTAAGAAACTCAAAGCAAAACTCAGCTGGAACACTCTTTTCTTGGTTTATGGTGGAAGGTATGCAAAAACAGAGACAGACATCATTTCCACTCAAACCTAACTTGTTCCATGTTTGAAATAAATTTAGCTTAGATCAAAACTTAGCATTCAGGTTCAATGTAGCTTTTCAGTGAATCTAATTTGATTTTCCTGTTTTTTTTTTTTTGTTTTTTTTTTTTTTTAAGCTGAGGGCACTCAATTGATGACCTTGTAAAATCCATATAAGGCTAAAATTCACTTGCATAGCTTTGCAACATTTCTCTAATATGTCTGTTAAGCAAAACAATAGATATGTGAGATAATTTTTCTTGTACATAGAGAAAAAAACCATGTCTATTGTAAATGTATTGGCTCTAACTTGTTTTGTTTCTTTGAGGAACTGGGCTTTTTCCTTTCTTCTGACCTCTGCTCACCTCTCCTTATGCAGCAAATCCAGAAGGAACACCAAATTTAATCGGCTCATTGTGCAAAAAGGATTTTTAAGCCATGATTGTGGCATGAATCACTGTTGTGCTGCCAGCCTTCAGGATCCAAGAGTAAAAATGGAACAAAAGGTTTCTCTGCTATTGCTACCTTGATAAATCTGAAAAGCTGCCTAATTGTTTTATTGCTTACTGCACCAAATATAAGAGGAAGTAATTATATTAGGTGGACATAATATATACCTTAACACCAGCGTACTCCAACTTGCACTGCTACAAACACTAATTAAGGGACTGCTAGCATTTGTATATTAAAATTCCATTTACAGGAGCAAATAATGCAACATTCAAACTTTTCTGAAACTGGTATTCAAGGTCTCGGCTAGTAAGGAGTTCTCTTCAATACTTTTTTTCAGCCACATTTTCCCTTTACCACTACTTTATAGAAATTGTAAAGCTTTTTAATATATAGACTTACTACTCTGGATTCTGATCTAAATCTCAGTGCTCTCAGTGGAATTACTTTTATTTTACACCAATGCAAACTTCAGTGAGAATTGAAGTCCAGGCCATCATGTGTATTCATTGGAGCCAAACAGAGAATAAAAACAATACATAGAATAGCTTAAATTATGGTGTAAACATAGGAAAAAATCCTAAAACCAGAGGCTGATGCATTTATGGCTTCCTGGTTGCCATCACTTTTTCTAGCTTTTCTTGTTCCTCCGATCAGTTAGATTCTAATATACAAAAAACTTTAAGGAACATGTTTCATAGCTGTATCTCAGCTTGTTTTTAAGTATAGAAAGAAGTAAAAATTATAGACTAAACAGTATTCAAAAGTCAGATACAAAGGCAAAAAACCACATTTTGTTCCTTTACTCTGTTTTTGGGACAAGATCAAAGTTGATGTGTTTCTATGTACATTTTCTGGTTTCAATTAATGTTTCCTCTCTTCTCTAAATGATTTTAGCAACTCTGAAATATCTGGGCAATATTAGGCACAGATGGCAACTCATGGAGCAACACTGGATTTCCAGAGGAAAGGGGATTTCATGAAAGTCAGATGAAGAATCACATACTAAAGACTCATCCTGGGGAGCTTTGGTCCTGAGACTAAAACACTGAAACAAAATTATAGCTGTCTATAAATAAAGAATATCTAGTTGTAATACCTTACAAAGAAAGCTTGAAGCTCTGCTGGTAACATCATCAGATGTGTTTAAGTCTGCTAACAGCCTGAAGCAATAACCTGTGAGAGAGGTCTCTTGGTCAGTGACTTCTCCAACATTCACAGCCTCAACAACATCCAGTACCTCAGCAATGAGAACATTCACTCTTCCAGGAGGATAACATTTTTCTTTTATATCATATCAGTTCAGGAAAAAAAACAAAACTAAACACAAAACAAAAAAAATAACACCCNAACCAAAAAAGAAACCCCAACAGAAAAACAAGTTGTGCTCATAGGTGTTATAACCACTCTGCCGGTGAGGAGGGCTGAACTCAGGGACCCAAACCCCAAGCTGGCAAAGGCTTGAAGTCTGTGGGAGCAGTGCGCTGAGCATCTGACAGAACGTGCACTCTTCTATCATGATTTCGCCAACAATTGGAGCAGATTGGCAGAACGAGCCAAGCACAATCAGGCAGATCCTCTGGGTGCACAAGCACATGTGTATTAAAATGACAGGCTCCAATAAACCCTAAATAATCAATATCCATTAATCTTTAATTATCTCATCCTGCTGATATAGTAAGAGAGATATATCAAGAAACTGCCTTCCACACGCGTTCATTAGGAATTCAAAGATTTAGTAGCTGGTGGTGATGTTAGGATAATTAGCAGCAAAAAAATGGAAGAAATGTAGGTTGCTATAGCAACATGTTCATCATGATCTACAGCATAAACACCCAGATTAATTTACAAGATGCCAGGTAGATATCTGCTTGGCTGACTGGGGTACACACAGACACCACCTTATTTGCTTTTATTAAGGTTTAATCATCAACATTAGAGCTTTCAAAGTACGTGTGCTATCACTGTCAATCACAAAGGAGCTAGATGCTTTTAGGGGCAAATCCACCAGCACAGGCTGTTTGTTCCTCTATCTGCTCTGCAGTGAAAGGGGAGGAAGAATAATCTCCCTCCAGAGGCACTCTGCAGCCAATGCTGTGGCCCTGGGGCTACAGTCACTCCTATGCGCCATCCATGTGGCATGGGTCATATTGTCCCTCTGTAGGAAGTCAAACCCAATCCCATGAATCTTAATGATATTTTTTCCTGGAAAGCTGTTGGGAAAAGAGCTGTATCCATGAAACAGCCTTGGATGATGTTCAGTGGTACAGGATGAACAAGGGAGGATGGGGACATTTACTTTACATAACCCAAGACTCTGTAAGGCCACTGCCTCATTGAAAAAGGGCATTGCCCTGGGCAAAACTGTAAAATAGACCTAAAAAACACCACAGCTGGTGGGACAAGCAGCTACGGTCATCCCATGATGAGGTACACAGTAAATCTAATGGAAATGAAGGGAAGGAGAGTCAGTACACACCGGATAGTCAAAGCAAATCTGTCTCTCCAAAGAACTAGTTCAATGAAGGCAAAGTTTATAGGCATACTGTGAATAACCCAGCCAACAATGAATGGCTAGGGTGTCTCTGTCACTGCCTTTCTTCTGCTAGTGAGGCCAACCCTTGCATCCCATTCACCTGGGATGAATGAATGACCTGAATGGCCTTTTCATTTCTGCACTGCACTTCCAACGTTATTCTATCCTATTCTCCAAGAAAATGCATGATGGAGAAATATTTTGGTCAGTGGTAACTGTGCTTAAGGAACAGCACCAAAAGTGCCAAGATTTATTAGGAGGAAGCCAGTAGGACCCAAGATCTCAATAGGATTAAACAAACAGCCTTAGCAAAGAGTTATGTGCAAAATTCGCCAGAACTGGTATTTGCTGACTGTGTCTGTGACAGGGATGTTAGATCACGCTCATCCCTCCTGTCACACTGTTTTGCTCTGCCTGCTTCACCACCGGTTGCACGTTGCATCAACCACCCTGCCTCCCAAACAAGGATGTACCTTTCTGCTGGTGGTCCCGGCCACCATCCCACGCTGACCCGCACCGCTGCCTCCCCCAAGGCCCTGCAGCTGTTTGCGCAGCTGTGTGAAGAGCCGTATTGAGGAACTGGTTCAGCTGCATGACTGCGCGGCTGCACAGAGCCATACGGCAGTGGAGCGGCAGGGGCTGGTGGGCACATGTGGAGCCTCAAGGCTGGGGGTAGGATGACTTGAGCTGGGCTGAGCAGCATCGCTAGAAGATATTTCACTGGAACTGTGGGAAATGGAGTCAAAGCTTTCTTTCTTGACCTCATAGTCCTCACTCCCACAGGAGGTATATACAGTCCTTCTTTTAGGGTTTGTTTTCTGACACACTCTCCAAAATCCCCAAGCTGCAGTCCACTAAAAGCATCAGAGAATACTTTCAGCCTGCCAGGAAAGGCATAGGAAAGCTAAAAAGCAAGGACACCCATTGAGCAAGTGAAGAATAAAAATAGCGGTTAGTGGAATATTAGGTATGTAAATATCATTTAACCGGTGAAAGAACAGAAAAAAAATAGAGAACCTGTATTTCTGAGTCATCTCTACGTTACAAAGCACACAGCTCACTCTGCACTGACCTCAAAGCTGGTGACACCAACCCGGCAATTTGACCATGTTGAAATGAAGAAAAGTTCTGCCTTTTACTTCAAAGGCCTTATGATTTAAAGAGAAAAGGCACCAAGGGACAAGAAAAAAACCCAACAAACAATCACCACTTGATCTGCTGTGAGCATCCTTCCTCACTGGGAGCCATCATTGCAGTGCAGGAGCTCCGAGCAACATAGGGCATATCCCTACCTGAGTTGCTGAAAAAATGCTATATACACACAAGCTTCCTTTGTAGAAATATGTAAATATCTCTATCTCTCTGGCACAAGCAGCTAGCTGTATTATGCTGGCCACAGTTTACTTTAACTGTCAATATATTGTGTAGTACCTACTGGGTCCCTTTTTTCTGGCTATTCTGAATTAAATAAACCAAGACTCAACACATGTCTTAAAACCGCTATAGTTTATTTATAAGAGGAAAGACAGGCCATCAAACTTTCCACAGGAATTTAAAAAATTCATCAGGGAGTCAAAGTCTTTACTTTCTTTCCATTCATATAATTTTGGTTTTGGCTTAACACTTAACACAATATTCAGTTCAAAAGAATATCCTTTGCATTTAAAGTAAACAATGGTTGTTATACAAAGACTTTTGATTCTTCTTCTCCTGCCCTTTGCCATTTTATTTCCTTATTCCAAAGCTCTGCTCAAATAACATTATGCCCACTCCATGCCAGAAACAGAATCTGCTTTTCTAATTCAGCTTTTTTTCAGAACAGCCAGTTCAAGTCATTCCATTTCAATTCTTTGCCTCTAAAATTTCCCAAACATTTTACTTTCTTAAGTGGAGATTTAAATTAGATTAAAAAATAGGGAATTAGGAAAAAAAATAATTAAAAAGTGATGTGTTCTGGTTTGGAAATGAAAATAAAATGGACGCAGCTCACAGAAAATCAAGGAATGCTATCAAGCCCTGGTTCTAATCTAAGACAGGTTCATAATATAAAAGTGAGTTTGATATTTTCTGTCTAATTAATAGTAGAACTTAGCCCACAAGACCCTCCCCCCCACCTAATTAGGAAACATTTTACTTAGCTCTTATTTAGCATTTCATAAACATTGGGCCAATTTCATCTTTGGGGTAACTTTATTGAAGCCAATGAATAAAGCCAAATATCTAATTAACTGTAAAACTTTGGCAAGTATACAAGTATTTGGCAAGAAAATATATATTCATCAAACAGTGCTGTGCTGTGCTGTGATGAATTACAGAATTATGTGATAAACTGCCTTTATTATGCCAATAAAACTTTTAGAAATAACTTTTCTCTAAAACAAATTACACTTTTGGAGAATAGATGACACAGCCGCCTGGTAAAAAGGTATTTCTGACATCTGGTCAAAGGGACCTGCCTTATTATAGCTTTGACATCTGTATGAACACAGCAATTTCAAAGTCCTCCAGCAGAATATTTCTATCCTATGAGAGCAATTTAGCTACAACTACACCACCAATTTGAATCCAACCCCTATAAAAGTCAGTAAAAGGATTTAGAGTTTCTCTTCTCATGGTATAGATGACTACTTACAGAACAGGCCCCTACTATGACAATTTTTAGAAATACTACTATGCATAATTGAAGATTGGGTAATATAGTATCTGTATGTGTTTTTTGATTGAAAGGACATAACTTACAAGTAAATATATAATGAAGATGGTTTGGCTAGACTATGTTATATCACCCTGTGATGAACTGCTGTATTTCCTATAAGAAAATTGTCTCTTTAGCATGTCTTCCACCCTCCTTCAAGACTAACATCTTGAAGCAGACTTCACAGGCAGACCGAAAAAGCTGCTCTGAACTATGACACTGCGCATGGGAAACTACCTACTGAGCCGTGGGGAAGGTCTTGCGAAGTTGCTATTCCCCCACCCTACAAAAACTGCAATGACTATTGAAAACAGAGAAACTGTGGGCAAAGATATTTGCCTTTCCTGAAATCTGACCAGCAGAATAGCCGACTTAAAAAACTGAATGCAATAGTGAATACAGTAATAGAAACCTCTTCACATTTATAAGTACTAATAAATCTTCTGCGTCCAGACAGACTACAAAATCTGTGGTTACTATTTTTAAAGGACTAGTGAAAAGAAAACATATAAATTAAAAAGTATTAGAAGAGGTTTTCCTTCTTTAAACATTTGACATAAATATTTGACAATATTTATTCCATATCTCATGATTTTAAATAGAATACAGTAATGTTCTTTTGGTGAGTTTGTAGGGACAAACTAATCTTTTATTGCCTCAGCTTAATTTTATATCATAATTTGGACTCTGTTATGGACTATAATTACTTATTTTTAAATACTGTTCCTGTGTATAAGTATTATCTTGTACTCTGAGAGGACTGACTCTCATACTGATGAGATGGTGGACATCCATGTGCTAGAACTAAGTTAGGCCCCAGAGGGTCTTTCCATTGACTTCTCAAGTCTACTGATGAGAACCTTCCTGTACAAGAGGCAAATATTTTATTTCCAGCCACCACAAAGAAATATTCTAGGGTACAGAAAAGTTCCATACCTAATAAATATAAGAGATTTACATCTGTTCTGCCATACAGTAATGAGACATTCCAAGGGATTACTATTGCCAAACACCTGATGTTATTTCCCACTGTTTTTTGTGCAACTCTTCATTAGGGAAAAGACTGAAAATGTCTGCCTGTACTGGCCCGTAGAATCCCCATGCTTGTGTGGAAGCTCCTAAGCAGGGAGGTATGGTTTGTGTACCTTTGTTGTGGATGATCTTCTGTCCTCCCCATGTGGCTACTGCAAATCAGGGAGAGGGGAAGTGTCTCTAGCAGGGATTACAGCGCTCTGCACCTCTTCAGCTTTTAGGATGCGACTTGTGCTGCTTTTCTTTGAAGACTGTCTCAAGTCAAATAGGGTTAGGGGGGCTCAGCAGGTGCAAGGATTACAATGGCATCTCCTTGCTGCCCAGCCATGGTGCAGGTCTTCACGAGAGCTGTGGTGTGAGGTGAGTTCATGTGCCAAAAATAATAAGAAAATGCTCTTACCATCCCCTGCAAGTGATACAGCTGGGTTGTAGCCCTGAAAACTCTCATTAAGAGTCTTAGGTTAGAAAATAAGTTACTGTGGTGTCACTTTGGTATAGCTTTTGTCTTTCCAGACATCACCTACCATAAAACAGATTCTTTTTTTGTTTCCTAAGATGATATTGGTTTAGCCTTGCTACATATTTTTTCAAGTGCAATTTAAATTCCAACTTAGCATAATAGTTAATAGCAACATTTTTTACAATAGTAACATTCTTTGCATATAGATTCCAGTATCAAGTGTATACAGCTAAAAGGTATATGTAGATAAGAAATAAAATGGTGGTAATTTAAACTGTCAGCCAGAAAACCACATTTGAGATTCAGAAGATAAAGGTTTGGCATTTTTTATGTGTGAGGCAGTCCCATTCTGGAGGCAGTAAGAAAGAAAAAGTAATAATAGCATTGTGCTGTGACTATGGTATTTTTTAAATATGTTGCACAAGAATAACTGATTATGACTTAAGTGTCACAAACAATGTTGATGATGCACAGAAAAGCAAAACAAAATAGAACAAAACTACCAAATCTCTAACAGAGAAAAAAATCATTAGAATTGATGGGTTAGATCCTATAGATCCTGACAAATAGGTCCTAACAACAAGTCTGCTGAGTGGGCATGCACCTGTGCTTCTGTACTTTCTCAAGGAGGTAACAATCATTTGGTGGTTGAGTTTTTCCCTGTCCCTCGGGCTGAACTGTGTCTGTGCTATGGGTCCAGGCAAGGGGCTCTACCTGATCCCGTTGCTGAAGGACACAGGAGGAGCTAGTCTGCAACTAGGAAGACATAATTTGGATGGCATTTGGGACTGATGGGAAGAGATGATTGCAGCAGTCCACAAACTATGTGTCATCCTGCAACGAATCAGGTTTCTTAGTGGTGTTTTGGGCAGCAAAATCAATGCCTCACTCTCTTCTCACCTCCCTTTGCTGATTCTTTTTCTTACCTTTGTGACCTGCACTTGTAGCCAAGTTTGCTTGCAGCTGAGTTAAGCAAGTATTCACCTCACCCTTAAACACCAACAGTTTTTAAAATTCAGTTTAAACAATACATTTTGAGTATAACAAGTGATTAAACATTACAGTATAGTTCTGAGCTCTTTGTTCTTTCCTCTAAATGCTAATTATTAAGGTGTTTATCTGCAAAGAGACAAACAGTTTCTGACTCAACCGTACCTCACCTTTTTCTTCTTCCTGACTGAAATCTTAATTCCATGTTTATGATGTTTGAAATTTTAGCTAATGGCATACAGCAACTACAGACTGTGACTTGTGGAATAATTTGAAAAATAATAACAGAGAAGAAAAATAGCATGTTATCTAGTGCAGATAATGTGCATTTCACCCACATGTAAAGTACCTAGCGAGCTGCAGAGCTGTACAAATAAATAAATGACAATAATAAGAATGATAATAATAATATCAATAATGCGATGAGAGTTTAAGCACAGATATCTATATTTTGAATTGAGAGAGGAAGCAAGAGATGTTATTCTGCAGTTTGCAATTGTGGTATTTCACTCGCACAGTCCCTCTTTTCAACAACCCTGGGCTTTGACAGTAGTGGTTCTGTAGGCCTCTTTTCAATAGGTGACTCACTGAGTTACATTTTCTTAGTGAAAGACAAATACAAATGTTCTAAGACTGAGAGTATCTTTTCAAAATGGTACATGGGAGGCATACACAAATCTTATTCACAAACAGGAATTTTTACAGTACCACCCATGCATCACTTTGAAAAAAGCTAACTTCTTAAGCCTTAAGTACCTTATTTTCCCTTTTTTAATTTCTTTGACATTTTCCTACTGCTTACTTTAAAGTTAATGCGTGAAAAATGAAACAGCACTAAGGTTTCCTTGTGTATAAGATTCATCTGTATCAGATCAGCTACAATTGAGCATTCAAGTCCCATGCTGCTTTTGTAATACGTATTTGATGAATCCATGTTAAAGCCTCATAGGCAAAGTTACTCAGAAAGGCAATGGAGAGTTTAACGAATTCATTCATCCATACCATCATCAGCAATTACAATGCTGCAGGCTAAGCCAGACTACTGAGTAATGTGAACTTTGGCAAACAGGCAGAGAAAATACCCTGTATACTCTTAGCTGCAGTCTCAAAGCTGTTTGGATACTGGAAAATTAGTGTTCTTGGCTGTGAGTATGACAACCTGTATTTATTTAGCTTGCATTCTGTTACTTCTGTAATAATATTAACTTTTCAAATATTTGTAGATCCCATCTTTGTTACAGTAAGTACTTTGTACAATAAGAAAAATATTCATCTGCACAATAATGCTTTCTAATTTTTTCCCTTCTGATATGGACTGTAAATTTATTTAAACTGAATGTTAACCTGCCTGCATCTTGGACCTGTTTGTAATAGCTGGCCTTTGTGCCCCATGCACAAAATTCTGGACAGGCAAATCTCAGACATCAAAGCCTTTAAAAACACACACAGAAAGGAAGCTTACATATCTGGGGACTTGTATTAGTGAAAAGCCCCAACATTTCCTGTTGTAACTAAGGATATTCAAGTACTGTCTTTCCTATACTTGACACTGGTGTAAAGTAAAAAAAAAAACAACACCATAAAGAGCAAAAGTCTATGTATGAGAGATTCAGACCCAAGGATCTGGGAAGATCAAGGGACCTTGTTTGTCTTAATAGGTCAGAGGAGTTTTTCACTGAAAACGTCTCTACTCTGTAGAAATGCACCATATATTTGAAGGTGTCCAGCAGTACTTGCAATGTCATGTGTGATTCATTACAGCCAATGGGCTGTAATGAAATATACTGTTTATCCTGAAGTTGTCTCTCTGAGCCAAACTGAAAATGTAAATAATCCAACAGTCTTGAGCAGATCTGGGCTAGTCTGCATAAAAAAAAAAAATGATTTGTCCATTGTCTGCTACAAACTACCCATAGCCATCTCTAGTCTTGTCAAGAACGAGACAGGGACCTACTCACAGCTGTTGGGAAAAAAGCCATGGAAAAAAGGACTTACACCTGGCTTTAGCATCTCCGAAGTCAGATTCCTGTATTTTCCTGCGGGGGCACTAAAAACAGTAGTAGATAGAGCTCTTAATCCAGCACTTTCCGCAATTAGTAAATGCACAAAAAATACAAAAAGAAAGAAAAAAAAAACCCAAACCCCAAAAAGTCAGCAGTAATGAAGAGAAGCTATTAGAGAACCAAAGGCTTGTTGAAATTTTTATCTGAGCCTTGCAGTGCTTTTCCCTCTAATGTCCGTAACAAGCAAGAATAAAGGGCACTTACACCAGCCTGCGAAATACGACTTTTATTGACATAGCATATGATGGGTGTCATATTGGATAAATCAACAATAAAGGAAATGTCTGATTCCTTTGACAAATTAAAAATATAATTTATATTATTACATATTGTTTCCAAAAGTAGATAACTACCATATCAATAAATGAAGAAAAAGTGTGGGGAAAGCAAAGGGAAAAAAAAATAGGAAGCTATTTTTGAACCCTGTAAAAGCAAACTGAACATAATAACTGAAAGCACTGTTGACATGCATAAAGGAAGCATTTCTTAACAGGAAACAGTGTAAAACTCAGTGAGTCAGAAACTTTGTCATGGGATTTAGGTTTTGCATATATATCATTATTTTGTATGTAAAACAGCCTTGTAAAGCACCATGAAATACCCACAGTTTCACCTAACAAGTAACGTGCTTATTCAAATCTTGAATTATTGCACTGGCCATCTTTCAGTACCTTCAATCTCACTCAGTGTCCTTGTACCAAGTAGTGACAGAAGGTCCAAAGCCAAATGGTTTTGCTCTGCTGTACTTTTTCCGGGCTGGACTTGTTTTTGTATTATGCAATCACTCAACATTTGGCCCTGAACTGCTCGTAGCCTTTGAAAGAACTTAAGGATTAAAAATATGAAGACTGAATTGCTCATAAAATTCTTTTTTTAAAAGAACACTAGAAATATATTTCCAGCATAAAATAAAATCCTTGCCTGCCCTTGGTATAAGCTTCAGTCTGACACAGAGCAGGGGGCTTATTAACTGAGATGGAAAATATCTGGCAATCGCTTCATTTTCCATCTGATATTGTCTCCTGCACAGGCTGTACACTATAAAAAATGTGAACTGCCCTAAGGAGCACAGCCTAAGAAAAGGAAATCATCAAATTTTGCCTCCTCCACAATTCCCATTAATTTCAAGGAAAATTTCTTATGAATATTTCTGAGGCTACAATCAGCCTACATAGCATCCACACACTGGGTTAAATAAAAGCAGCTATGGGAAAAAAAAACAAAACAACTCGACACTGAGACAGAATTTTTCAAAAAGCCACTTTCCACCAAAATAATAATACTTAAATGAAATGGAGTAGAGATGAAAATTAGAGAAAATAGTGTTTTTATGTAACATTTTAGTATAGCTTTCAAAGGTCCCACAGCGGCCGCAGATAGCAGCAAAATGGAGTGGAAGAGGGGCAGAGACATGCTGAATCTGAAACACATTTTGAGGAGAGTAGAAATCAAGGAAATAAGGGTTCTGGCAATGCTGGCAGATAGGCTGCACAAAATTTCATCATCTCAGACATGATTAGAGGTCTGTACCTCAATCAGAAAATGCTGGATTTGGAAAAAGGCAGGAGGTTGTTAGAAAAAGAGATTCTGGATTTTTATTTTTTTTTTTCTGGTGCTTCTAAATATTCTTAGCATTCAATTGGGAAACTGGTAAGACTGATACACAGAACTTCACAGTATTTTTTGTATGGGAAAAAAAGCCCCAAAGGAGAATTTTACTTTTCCAGAAACTTAGAGGTGGGATATAAAAGCAAACCCAGAGGAATGCTGGTCAATAGCAAGGATCCATCCATGCAGCCATCATACAAATGAGAGTACTATGAAAAGAAGGCAAATCCTCTGCCTGAACATGGATTTCAGATGCTAACATCTTGCCAGCTGTAGTAACAGTATAAAGTTAACATAATGACTGGGCCAACAATCACAATGTTAAATGATTTCTTTAATGAGCCTATACATCAGTTACTTCAGTTACAGGTCCAGTTAATATTTGTTTGATGAATGATTGATTTTTGGTAAAAGCTCAGGTGCTTTCCCAAAATCATGTAGGTACAAGCACAATCTAAAACCAGGCAGACAGGGACAGGGAAAAAGCAAATGTGCTTGATGCTGGTACAGTATCTTGGTAACAGAAGTTTAAGCTAATCTATTTAAGGGAATCAGCTGGATAAATAATGCTGAATGTCTTCTCCACTTTTCCCTTACAAATCATCTGGTTTCCCTTTTAAAGTTAATTATCCTTGTTAATTACTTCTGAATCCATAGATTGTGTCAAACTCGTTGAACTTATTACTTTTTAATTCGTTCACGTGGGTATTGCTGCTTAGGACTGAAGTGGCAGGAGCAGCCCCCTTGCTCCCTGGGAAGCTCCGCTTGGCTGGTTTCCAGCCCTGCAGTGGCCAGGATGGGGGGAGAAGCTCGAAACCCTCTTTCTCTTTGCAAATCCCGCATAAAGACCTGCCCAGAGCTGCAGCCCTTGGGCTTTGTGGGTGTTCAGAGACTCCTGAGATGCTCCTGAAGCAAGGGTTTCTCCCAGCTGGTGTGTCTCAACCTGCTTTACTTAGTGCCTCTCTGCCATGTGCTCTTTAGCCTCCAAGAGCGAGCTGGGCAGAAAACAAGCCCGGATCTATCATCATGTTTGTGAGCAGGAGATATGCCCCTCGGATGAGCAATGCTGCAACTAACATCAGAGGATCCCTGGGGGCGAGTCTTTATTGCCAGTTTTCCTACTTATTTACCTCAGATGCTCTTACAAATGCGGACGAAGTAAGAAGCCATTCAAAGCAGGCTGAACGGATGCAATCCCACCGCTCAGCAATGGCATGCAGATAGCATGGCCACCCTGGAGCTAAATATAGAAGGGCTGAACTCTGGCTCTGTGTCTTTGCCTCCCTGTCCGGACAGATTAGCGGCACGGAGCCTGCAACTTTCGCTTCAGCTCTCTTCACTGAGGGCCCAATTCTGCCAGCCTTGGTCACGTTCCATTGTACCTTACTCAAGAAGCAGCTGCAGCTGTGTAGAAACAACGCAGCAATGTGATTATGCTGAAAAGTAAGAGGAGGAATACACATTTTACAAAAATCACTAGGCTAGGCTTTTAAAAGTGCCCAGGAGGCTCACGGTGCTCCCAGAAGGAGCAGAGTGGTCCTTCATTTGCCAAGGGTATCTGGATTTTCTCTTATGGCTTGATTCTTTATAGCTAGTACTATAAGTAATTTCTTTCTGTGACTCTCACTCAAAAATTACTAAATTTTACTAAAAAAATTTTTTTACTAAACATTTTTACTACATTTTTAAAACCAAATTTTACTAAATATTACCAAATTTGAAAAACACCCTGACTAATAGCTCCAGGCTTAATTCCCTGAGAATACTGTATAGCACAAAGTTGGCATCTGGGACTCAAAAGAAACAAGGCCCAAGCTGGTGATAAGCCAAAAAGCAAGCCTGATTGTGGGGCAGGAAGAGGAGGATGGCTGCGCATCCTCCTGGTGCAGGGTATATGTACCATGCACCTGGTACAGCAGGTACAGCTTCTTTCGGCTTGCCCAGAGCTGGGGAGCATGCTGGGGAGTGGAGAGTTGGCTTCAATTTCCCTTGGTCCTGCCTGACCATCCCATCTCTTCACAGGAGTGATACCTGGGGTAAAGAAGTAATAGCACTGAGAATTACTTCTTCCTCACTCTTGAATGCCCCTCAGGACCAGACAAATTTTTTCTAGCTGAAAGACAATTTATTTGGTGACTAGGAAAGATACCTGACTGTACAGTTTTCTTCTTTCTGTCTGGTTCCTCTCTGATGGATTGTGACCCTGCTTTGCCTGACAACACCCTAAGCCATCCCTTACACTCATTTCCCATCAGACACATGCATTTTTAAAAGAGCTGATGTGAAGCATGTCAGTAAGTATGTTGGAAAACAGCCTAAATTCTTCATTTGAGATAAGAACCTGATCTGAAAAATCGTGCAAGTACCTAACTCCCATTTGATTACAATGGGATTTAGAGTAACAGTAGAGTTAGGCTCCTAAATATCTGGTTCTGGCTGGGTGACTTCAGAGATACTCACCAGGATAATGTAACAGGAAAATCCAGCAAAAACCCAGCAAAACCCCAGCCTTTGTAAAAATTGTTAGCCTTTAAAAGAAGAATGAGGAATAATAATGATGCCGTGATCTATACAGCTAGGCTTAACTGAGTGGATAGGAATCTGGAAGGGCTTCAGGAAAAGAAAAATGCAGGGGCATAAGGGCAAATGGACAGAAATAAGGGCTTGTCTTCTCCCACCACCCCGAGTATGGATTCGTACCATCAAATCCTTAAGAAGGGGAAAAACCCCCAGAATATTTTGAAATTAAAAGATTGATCTGGAACCAATTCTGCCACCTTCAGAAATGGGGTACTTTCCTCTGCAAGCACCTTCCTTAAGTAGGGTTACTATGAATACAGATATTGTTTTTTGCAGAAGAGGAACAGGATCTAAATTGCGTGTCAAAGACAGTAAGAGTTGCCATATTGATCCTGCTCCCATTAAAGCCAGTAAAAGTTTTGCCATTGATTTCAGTGGGAGCAAGGTCTTCAAGTGCAGCCAGAGACATCCCTTGGAAGCTTAAAAGAAAGGCACAAAAGTTTTTGAATGCCAAGGCCAAATATTAAGCTGGAAGATCTTTCTAGCCAAGGGCTCTGAGAGTTTTCCTTTTACAACACTTTTGAACTGCACACAGCAGTTCTGGTCAGCTGGGGCCAACTCGCTCACAGTCCTTGGGTTTGTTCAGACTTAGCCCCGAGGCAGACCTTTCTTGCTTGAGACTCCTCAGTTGTAGAAATTCATCCCGGAGGAGATCTAGTGGAAGGTCTCAGTGACTGCCATCAGTGCATGCTGCTAGTCTCATTTATTTCAGATGGCCTATTTTATCCCTTTCTTACTATTTGCTGTTAAATCTTCTGCCTAGACCATTTTTCTTACAACTTAGTGGCGGTCTGTGAAGCAGCTACTTACTCTGTACTTCTGATTCAACTCAATACAAACACACTGATAGAGTAGCTTCAATGCATGGATATTCTTAATGTGTATAACATAGATCAGCAAAAGATAAATTGAGAGCTGTTGTAAACCTTTAAATAAACTCAGCATGAAACTTTCAAGCTCAAAAGGTTTTGTTCACCTTTTTTCCTCATGACTTCCTTTCTGTGTCTCAGAGAATGATCTCACAACATTGATAATATTGCAAAAAAGTTACTCCCATGAGATTTTCAGCCTGGTTTTGGAAAGGCAACTAAGTGAGATTGCTCAGGTGAAGTTACTGCTTTCTCAGATTTGGATAGAATATCTGTATAGAGTTTGTACACTGGAATTTGCATTCCAGAACTAAAAGATGGCAAATTTAAGTAAAACAAAATACAAGCATTTCAGTCACACACCCATCTTTATTTCATGCTGATATATTAACAAAATGAAACTTTACAGGGAGACCCATTCACCATGTTGGTGTTTTAGATTACAATGCAATATTTTGACTGATATCAGTTTACCTCTTCTAGCATTAAACAGCAGCCATATCATGATACGATGGGCAGCTATTTAAAATGGACTGCCACCATGCCAGTATGAGTGTCTCTAGAAATCCCCCAAAACATACATTTTTTTATGAATTAAACTGGTATAATTTTGTGTAATCGTTTGTTTTAAGCAGAACTTAGAAAGTGATTTCTTCTTTTAAGAAGGTATATTATGTGTAGGTCAACAAAAAAGCTGCTGTCAAACTTTGTGAAAGCCTAATTCTTTGTCAGTTAGACTCCATTCATCCTAAGAATAGAACACTAATCATTTCTGCCTGCAGAGACACTTGAGGATTTGGTTCTTAATGAAAATGAACCAAAAAAAAAATATCTGAATATGTGGCATTTTATTCTGTTGAGTTCACTCAGGATTGGGTTTCCATGTTTGGGTCTTGGCATGGCTTTTCACAAAGTAAAGCAATGCAGAACAATGCAAAACAAAGCAAAGCAAAGCAAAAAAAAAAACAGTAGCTTTTAATGTTATATCGAAAATATAAATATGGTATAAAAATAGAATTATATTAAAAATTTAGACAAAAAGATTTACGAGTCTGCTACATGAAACAATTTTGAAAAATGTAAAGATCAGGTTTGACAATCACAAGTTTATGCAATTATCCACCCTATTTGATAATTTCTCATCTGTAATGTGTAGTTATTTCTGATTTTGTCCATCTGCAGCACAAAAGGGAAGGCTGAAAGAGTCAGGGACTTCTCTTAAGAGTAGCCAAGTTGAGTGCTCTCATCATTATGATTGATAACAAAAACACTGCTTCAGGAGCTGTAGGCAAACAGCATTGACATCCTGCTTAGATGCGGCTCTGTCCTTCCGTGACTGGCTACTTGTCCTAAAAGGGCAAGGAAAATGAAGGACACCAAAGGATTGTTCAAATCATGTAAATGGTAGTTGGTGAAAGGCTTAAAATTGTGTAATATCAAAAGTCCCTTTGAGTTTCTAGATCCTTTTTGTCCTTTTGTGGAAATAATCACACCTGAGATGGAAGAAAATTTCTTTCCTCTTTTGAGTGCAGGGACTATATTTGTAAGGACTTGCGGCATATCAAACCAGGAGAAGCTACCCTTTCCTCCTCCCCAGCACTCAAAATCCCTTGCCACAAATGAGTACTAAATGCAACCCAAATTTGTGAAGCAGGGCTCTTCCAGGTCGTGTGTCAAAGCCACCTGCAAGACCTGGAATCGGTGTCTCTGTCTCCACACTCTTGAAACCTTTTTAGGAGCAAGGGCTATGTCCTTTGTTTGCCTAGCACAACAGGCCCAGGTTTCAAATGTTCTCCATATTAAATGCTATTGATGACATTCATTTCAGGGCAGATTTTATTTATTTATACATAATTACACTATTTTTTGCATAAATACTGCTATTTATGCATAATAATACTAAGGCTGACTTTTCAGGATCCGGTTCACTATTCATCTTCTGTTCTCCTAATCTAAAGTTTAGGAAAAACAGAGCACATAATACCTTTGTGTCTTTAGCTTACAAATGAGCCAATCCAACCTTCTGAAATAATAATAAGTTTTGCTAATAAGCCTGAACATATAAAATGCTTCCCCATTGAGACACGGTGGGTTGCTGTACAATAAAAACATTATATAAAAACCCAACAAAAATATTTTAATAGAAACCACCCGCTTAAAACAAAAAGAACAAAATCCATATGTCAGCCACATTTAAGTCCTAAACCCATCAAAGAGATAAATGTACAGAAGCTGGGAGTCGAGGACTGAACCTAAGCCTCACTGAAGAAATTGGAAATGTTTTCACAGAACAAAACACTGGCTGGTACCCTCCTGGGTGATGGCTCTGCCTCTGCTGCGGAAAGATCCTATCAGGTGTAGCACGTTCAACTCTCACCAGTTCTTGGGGCCAAGAGCACTGCACAGCAGCCATAGGGTCTCATAGCCACTGATGCAAGGCTCTGAGCATCCCCACAGGGCACAGAAATCTTTAGTTTTCCAGACTTTTGATGAGTGAGCTGTCTCCCCTTTGAAATTAGACTGGGAGCATAATGAGAGGGAACTTTTCTAGACGTTCGAGAAGTCACGAGACATCTGTGCAGCCAAATAGTACAAGGAGGGAGCGAGCAATAAGATAACTCACTCTTTCTGCCTAGCACTTGGCAAAGCAAAGTGGGGATTAAATGCACTAGGGAACAAAAGAGAAGTTCAGTCAACCTCAGACTTTGAGGGTTTAGCATCCTCAGTTTGAAGAGCTTGACACAGTTATCGCACTGCCCTCACAGCCACTGCCACCAACTAGCATGTCCTTTACATGGCTGGTTTCAGTACTCCTTTTTGCACCAGAGCCATGAACCGATATTGCTGAACCACGGCTTATGTTGCAGAGGAAAAAAAAAAGCTGGTTTTGTTAGGTAAACAGCCTAACATTTACACAAAGCTCCCAAAGTTGTGAGGTTATTGGGCACATAGATTTTAGTGATGGGGTAGGATGCAAAGAGGAGCCATTCTTAAAATTATACGTGCAGTGAGGAGGTATGGATTGAAAGTGATTAGCTGGTAGAAGATTAATCACAGCCATTATAAGGACGTTAAATAATTCATGTTGGAGCTTAAATGTAATATTTGTGCAAAGGAAGGCACTGAAGCTACAGCGTGATTAAGTTTCTTGATATGCTTCAAAACCTTTCTGATGAGTTGAGTTGTTTCTACCAGATCCATAGGTCTTTGGAAAGCTCCCAGAAACAGGTATGACTTCTTAGCTTGAAGCTTACCTTTCCACTAAATATTCACCTCATAAACGTTACAATAAATCAGCAAATTTGACTGTCTTTCAGGATGTCTGGATGACTAGACAGGGTTGGTTTTTATTGGCCCGTTACATAAGCAGAAAGATGTGATATCAGGTGTTGATTTAAGTACCTTCTTCCTCCTCTCTGTTTTTCCTCAATAAGAGGAAAAGAGCCAACAGAAATGGTAAAGGATGGCCTGGGGGTGGCTGTAAGCACCTTTGGTGAGTACCATCCTAGGCTGATTGGAAGCAGTGTACC
This sequence comes from Anhinga rufa, assembly GCA_013400875.1. NCBI lineage: Eukaryota > Metazoa > Chordata > Aves > Suliformes > Anhingidae > Anhinga > Anhinga rufa. The sequence continues at coordinate 30,748 of VZTV01032032.1, forward strand.
TTACAAAGCCCTGTGCACCTGGAAAAGCTAGCTGGAGCCATTTCTGGGGCACAGCATCCTGCAAACCTGAACAGGCACATGTACAACACGTGCAGATGAGCGAATGTGATAAGTAGCCTGGCTTTTGTGCATTTCTTACCCAGTTTTCTGTAAGCAACAAATTAATTCATAGTCTGCTGAACAAAATAACACTCAAACCCACAAATAGATGGTTTCTAACTCTTGCATTAGCATACAGCAGATCTTGTTGGTGGGGGTTGTTGTCTGTTTGTTATTGTTTGTTTTTTTTTTAAGTGGAGGCTGAAAGGATGTCAAGCAACTACCGCTAAGCTTTTTACAGCTGATGTAAACATAAGTATCACCACACACATTTTATTGGGAAAGAGAAGGGAGGAATCTTACAAGTCTTAAAAAACAAAGTTCTAATTAAAGTGCACCTAAAATAATCAGCACAGAAGATTTAGATGGTGCTATTTCCTAGCATTGCTTTGTTAAAGCCAGATAAAAGCAAAAAAGCATCTCCAAGTTAATTTGGGGCGCTGGTTAGCAGCTGTAATAATCTGTAAGGGAGATAGCATTATTATTTCTGTTACGGCTCTGAAATATTAAGCAAAGGGTGTCATTTAGAGGGCAGGTACTATAATATAACCGCCGCTTTTTGTCCAAAAGGCACCACTGCAATTTTTCAATATTAGTGTCACTTTCCAACAGCTGTGCTTAGGAACAGCTAATCCGTGGGGGACCCAGTTCTGCAAAGCGTGGAGCCTTCCTGCACACCTCGGCTCCCTCCAGGTGTCCCTAACATGTCCCCTGCACAGCATCCAGTTAGCGTGGTGCAAGCTGCCTTAGGGGACCAAGCTTAGAGAGCACTCTTTTTACCCAGGAGCTGGTGGCAGACAAAGCGCATCGCTGCAGCGTGGCAGGATGAAGAAGAGGTGAGGAAGGCTGGGTGCAGGACGCTGTTGCAGAAGATGCAGGACCAGGTGCTGCCCTGTGATCAGTTACCCCATGGCTCGGAGCAGGCTCCTTTTGTTCGCCCTCCCATGCCGTGGGAGAAGTAGAAACATCTCCCCTGGAAATATGGCTTTTCTTCCTCTTCAGATGTTCCTAGCCGTGGACCTGTATATGCCCTGGGGTGGCTCATTCTGCTTTTGACAGCAAGAATGTATATTTCTAAGTTTAAGGCAAATTGTTTACTAAGAGAAAGAGGTCAAAGCTGTTATTACAGTAAAGCCTCTCCCCAGAGACGGAGCTGAGCGAAAACAAGAGCTGGGTTCATTGAGTTTCTAGTTTTGCTTTCCCTGCACCTTCACTCACACTATTCAGCGACTTTATGCTATTCTCTTTGTTTCTCTTTTCATTCCCATTTTTATCCCACAAATTTATCTCACACTCCCTATTGCAAAGAGTAAAAAAAAATATAGTTTCTCAGACTGAGCATGGGATGAAACAGTGATAAGCTAAGGTTTTATTCTAAAAAAAAAAAAAGAGCAAATGACTTGTAAAAGAAAAAAAAAGTAAAATAAGTCCTGAGCTAGCTGAGTTTTTGGGAAACAAAAGAAGAAAAATGCCAGAATTTCTATTGCTTCAGAGAGGAGCTTGAGCGGCTGCATCGTGAGTTTTCTTCTGAGGCTGGAATTGCTCTTGTCAGAAGGGGTGTGATCTTGAAAAACCTGACCCAAAATGGAGGCGAGAAGTGCAGCTTGAGGTAGGTGAGAGGAAGAAGCTCTCAGGACACGCTTTATTTATTCGTGCCTCAAATCTGTCTTAAAACAGCTGTTCTCTCATTTTATTTTATTTTGATGATTATTCTTACATCTTTCTAAAGCCTTGCAGGCTTGGTCATTTTTAAGGGGAAATGCTAAGAGAGGGATTGTGGCTCAAGGCGAGCAGGAAAAAGCAGCAGCAGGTGCCTTGTTGCTAGTTTTCCTTTTTCTCAGGAAAGGTTGGGCTACATGTGCTCAGCTTCTGTTTCAAACCTGACAGAAGGAAATCAAAAGATTTTTCATCTTGTTAAAATGCAGCCAGCCAATGGTTTCCCTTTCCAAAATATTACTAGATATTATTACCGAATGTTCAGACTTTACATTCCTGACAAACAGGAAATATATGCTGCACTAATAGGATGTCAATCAGAAAGATAACACCAATTTTGTGGTTTCTAAATCATCCCCACCACCTGCTGAGCCTTTGATCATCCCAAACAATTAATCTAAGAGATACATGATTAAGAAATAAATACTTCCCAGTGAACCTGTGAGCTACAGTACATATTAGCAAGCTCTGATCTTGCTTTCAGTGATCACAAATCAATTGTATACAAAGAGAAATAAAAGAAAGGTGCAAATAGAGTCTGCTGATCAACAGAGTTATCTCTAACTGTGCATTAAAATATACCACTGCATTTTAACTAATGTGACGGGCCAGTATGCTTTAGGGATACAATTTCTTTTTTTTTTTTTCAGAAACAGGTAGTAGAATGATATTTTGCAGCTGTATTTATTAAAATACATTTCTTCTGTGTGGAACATTTTGGAAATGCTAACTTTAAAATTCCAAATTGAAAAGAAAATTTGGAGTTTGGCATTTCTGTAGAACAGGAAATCAAAACTATTCTGTCTGAAAACTGAAAATGCTACTTCAGTATTGCCCAAACTCCTGGATGTTGTCACCGGCACATCTTTGCTGAGGTATTTTCTGTAATATAAAGTTGAAACTTCCTTCTAACCAGTCGGACAGAATTCATGGCAGTGAATACTGAAGACCATTTCTCAATTAACAATTAAGGAAAGAGGCATGGTTTTGCCCAAGGCTAAAAACCTAAAAGAAAAGAAGAGAAAAAAAAAACACCCAAAAATGTAAAACAACCCCAAAAACCTTTGTAAGTGTTTACACAAAAGGTTCTGGCACTTGCATGCTGCGGGGCTTGGCTGTTTCCTGGGGCAGGGAGGTGGCAAGGTCCCCAACAGAGACCGAGGGCTCAGGGGGAAATCAAACCCCACCTGCAACAGTGAGGGAAGAAAAGGGTCTGCTGAAAGCTCGCAGGAGGAAGGTTGTCAGGGACTCATCCATGCTGCAGGTACCGAGCATACACTGGGCAGCATCAGCCGCCACCAGCTCCTGGCAAGGGCACAGGCTGCCCACACGCCATCTCCCCCTCCCTGCTATCCTCTGAAGGCTGCAGAGCTTGGTCGGAGCATCATGTCACGTTCAGACATTTTCCACGCAGGGGCTGCAGAGGCAGAGCTGAATTTTCCCTGAAATGGATCCATGAAGCAGCAGGGAGAAGGTCTGACTGCTGCTTTGGGTAACCACTCAAAAGCCTTGCTGCTTGCCAAAGCCCATCCAGACCTTTGGAGTGGGAGTGAATAGAGCCTTTCAGTCCTTTAGGAAGATCTCTGTTATTTTCTTTTTCCACCTGATTTAGAAATACTGTGAGCAGAGAATATATTAAGCTGTCCTGAATGCCTTAAGCTGTACCAGCCCAGGCTGCAAGGACATGGAGAAGAGGCACACGATTATCTCAAAAAAGGGAGGTCTGAACTGTTCTTGTTTTATAAGTCTTCATCTTCAGACAGCAGCTATCAGAGCATCCTAACACACAGTATAACTTAAGGTTGCAGCAATTAATGCACTGAGGCCCAGAGTCTACCTTTTATTCAAATCAATTAAACAGAAGATACCTACTTAAGTGTACTTGAGTATCTGAAACTTCCTTACCCTTGAATAACATTTTAGCTGGGATCCTGTATCAGTGCTGAACTCAGACCTTGAGCCTAATGCTGGGAGTTAATGAGGAGTCTTTCAGTTTTTATTGAAGTGAATGGGTACTTTAATGCTCAGCAACTTGCTGAATTGGGCTCTGAAAAGGAAGGAACATATAGCTCACCGGATGGCTGTTTCTGTAATGCCAGATCACAGGAAGTATTTCATGCAGGCTCTTTACAATTCATACTTAATCATAATAGCATCCTTTTTCCTGGTTTTTTATACGGTGCTGGACCAGTCCGCTTGTTAAAATATATGTAAGATTTGCAGAGAATCAGAAGCTGGTGGTATGAGACCATTTACAACACATGGTAGATGACAGCGTAGAGTGTCTATAAACACACAGCATTTTGCATGCTGCTCCTTCAGTACCTGCTCACGAATGAATGTGATCATGCAGCTGGAATGCTGGAAATATAGGAAGGCAGAAGTGCATTTCAGTCTGATGCAGAGCCCTAAGCAGAGTCACTCAACAAGTCACTGAAGGCTTTGAGATTGTTACAAACCAACTCTCTAGAAGCAACAGGATTTCCAGTTCTTTCCTGTATGCTCTATGCTTTGTCCTTCCTCATATTGCTGGGTACTAAAAGTGCATTAAACTCAGAGAAAAGTTAGTTAACATTTTTGTCCAACAAAATATGAGGAAAGATTTTCCTGCCTTTGAATAACACTGATGATATTTTTTCCTGCATCTTTCAAAAAGCATTAAAACAATGCATATCCAGGTTCCTAAACACAGTTGCAGGAGTCAGGGTTTAGAAGCAAAAAATTTTTACTTTCTCTGTATCTGCAATCTTACGAGGTCTTATTGCTTTTGTGAATCTTTTTTTTTTTTTAACTCTGATGTCCATTTTATTTTCACTGTCTAAAAGAATAATTTTCTCTCACGTCTAAACATCCATATGTTAACTTTTCTGCTTGCTGTTTACATATACATGATATTTCATTTAGTGGAAGTGCTACACATATTTAGGAGATCAAAACTGGTTGTCACTTAAGTTTGAGAAAACTACTGAAAGGCTCAAGCATTCTTTTAGTAGAGCCCATAGTCAGGAAAGGTAGAGATTCCTGTGCATAATGCAAAGGACTTGGTACATAATATTTACTACTGTACATCTAACACTACAATATGCTTTTATCAGGGCTTAAACATATTGGCTTTCTGTTAAAAGGCTTTTAACATAAATTACAAGTGATTAATGAAATACATGGCAAATAGACTATTGCTGAAAATGTAAAGGTGGCTTTTAAATAGTATTTTTTTTCCTTGATGTAAACTTTAGCTAGACAGTTTCAACCACCACTTATTTTTCTGTGCTTTTATTTGATAACTAGAACCCAGTAGAGCAGCATATGGACATGCAGGAACTGAAATAGTTTGTCTTCATTATCTGGTAGACCTGTGCAAGCCTGGAGCCCTCAAGAAAAACCACAAGACTGCACAAACTGGCAACTGTGGGTTTGTCTGTTCTCTATTGATTCTATTTCTGGAAAAAAACATGAACCAATGTGTGAATCATGTGACTACTGAACTGAGCAAGTACCCACCAGCAGATAAAGCTGCTCTGAGACCTTTGTAGACTGGTTTTGGTTACTACCTCAAAGCCTTTTACTATTTATTTCTGAACCATTTGCTTTAATCTTTTTGCTTTGAGGCTAAAAGGTGGAAAACAGCCAACTAAGATTCCTAAAAAGGTTTTGGAAATTGTAACTGTAATTTCTAGAATTGCTCACAAAATTTACCATTCTGTAATTTTATTTAAATTTGTATAAGACTTTAATTTGTTCTCTCTGGACAGTACAAAGTGTTCACATTTCTCTTTAAGCAGAGCTGTGTTGGACAGGTAACAACGGAGAGTGCTTTATAGTTCCAGACAGACTGACAAAAGGGCAGAATTATGAGTTTAATTTTTGAAGGACCTTTGAATCATTTTAAGATAATTTCTGCACAAATTATTCCAATTGCAGTTTTTGAATTCCACAGTGCTGCACTCAAATTTAGAAATGTTTATTAGCAAGTGGTTATTTGCACTTAAAAATGAAATTCTGTTCATGTCATCTGCTCTGCTACTATACCACAGTGGATCCAGAATGCCAATTTTCAGTTCAACAAAGTTCTTCCAATAAAAAAAATCAAAGAATTGTTGCCACAAAAACTGCATAACAATAGATCCCTTATCCAACATATCCAACTTTGGTTGAAGGCTTTTATGTGTGTGCCACAACTCCCTGCCTGCTTATTCAAAAGTCTTTCTTGAATCCACCATCTTCTACCTCCTGCCCTCATTATTCTTATCTCAGCCCTGTTACCTTTTCAGAAATCTCCTGTTTGCACTCATAAACAGGCACCTCAGTCTTCAGGACCCCATCCATTCTTTTCTTCTTATTTTTTCCTTTTCTATAGCTCTAAACTGAATTATTCTCTTTCCAATGAAAATGCTTCTGATTTGATCTTTTTCAAGAACTTGAGCAACTAATTCCATGCTTAATGTCCCTTTTCTCCTTTCATCCAATTGTGCCAAGTACACAAATATTTAAATAAATATGAAAATTAATTTTCAACTCAACTTCCTTCCAGGATTCCTACAAAATCTAATATTTATCCTCTGCAATGTCTCTCATGAAGGTTTCTGACAACCCCACAAACTTAAGCTCTGCTCTCCTTCAAACCACCAGCAGCTTTCAACACCTGTTAGTCTCCTTCAGGTTTCACAATTCCTTCTTCCCACTCAGTCAAAATCACCTTTGGTAGACCTTTTTCCCCATCTCGTTGCCTGTCAGTGTTACCATTGTGCTAGTGCTCCCCTCCTTCCACAACGTGGGGCCACTCACTGAAATCTGTGGTGTGAGAGAGGAAATCACCTCCACCATGTCCACTGAACTCCCTTAATAAGCCTTACTCTTATTTTCCATTTAAATCACATGCACACAAACTGTTGTATATTTCAGTGTCTTATTCAGTGGAATTATTAATTAGCTTTGAAAAATGCATCACCATGATGAAAATCCAGATTTATAAGTATGTAATTCTTATCCATGCAACACTGCTGGTGGAAGGTGCGTGTTCCGAGGGCACCTGTAGAGGGGACAATTAACAGATATAAAACATCCTTGGATCTCTAGAAGACTCTTTCACACAAGTTTTAGTCTTTATTACGATTCCTCAAAATCCTGTGCTTTATACCTCTAACTCTGCTCTGAGGGTGTTTCAGGGCTCTGAACAGACAATGAGACAAAGGGAAAAATCCACCAGTGCACAGGAGATAGAAAGGGGAAAAATAATATAGAAAGACAAAGACTGTACTAGCAATTTACATGCGCTTCAAACACCCCTGATTCTCTGCTACTCAGTTAAAAGAAAAAATATTTTTACCTCTAAAACTTCTCTCTCACATGTACTGTCCTTAAGGCTGTCACTCAGCAGAAGGAAACACATATGTCTCAAGAGTACTTTTGTGCTTTTCACAATTTTATCAAGGGAAAATATGTTGCACGTTCTCCTGACTTTCCCAGATTTTCAAATGCAGTTTATTCTAGTTTCTTAGAAACTTTCAAAGTTCCCTGTTTTCCAGCTACAATATAATCACTTTCATAAATGAAGGGACAGAGGAAAAAAAAGCAGAAATGGTTGATTGATAGAATAACGGGATTATAGATGGATGGAAGAAATGTGTGACTTGTCAGGATATATATCGGTGTGTGTTTCTGTACTCTAGAAATGTATAAAGATAGTAGAGCCACCTACAATTCCACTGCTTTGCAATTTCTTTGGCAAAAGCAAAAGGGGTAAAACGTTTCTGCTCACTTAAATAAATTCCGAGGTGCTTCTAGCTAGCTGCTCATGTCGATTATCACAGAAGTTAGAACAAGTTCAGAATCAAATAAAGAAGGTGACAACCGCTATTCTGTTACCCAGATCATCTCCAAAATGGGTGCTCTTGCAAATATACACATTATTCCACAAAACCTAAGTTTGCACATGCAAATATGCAGTTGAACATTTAATTGCCACAGAACCCACATAGGGTTTCTCAAAAATTACATAGCCCAGTTAATATCTCAGCACATCCCAAGCATTTTTCTTTCTGACACCAGTCCTGCTAATAGCCATTTTTGTTTCTGAGTAGTCTGTCTGGGTGTAAAGAGATTATAAGGGAAAATCTAAACTAAAGAAATGCGATTGTAAAACTGATTGGCTAAAATATTGATTTTTCTTCCAGAAGTAAGTTCTGTAATTCAGGTTTTTTCTATTCACGAGCATTGCTGTATTTGTCAGTGTTTCTCTAACTCTGGTTAACATCACAGTTGGTGCTGGGCAGTCACAGATTTAAAGTTTACCACCACTTGTAATTTTTAAAATATTTTTGCTAAGTCTAAGGGAAACTAGTAATAAATATTGAAAGAGACAGCCTCAGCACATGCAGCAGCTGATCAGTACAGACCAAGGTAGTATAGGGGAAATTAATGCTGAAACTGCAAGCAAAAAATGGTTTTGATATTAGGATAGACAGAAAGTGTTAGCACTGATAAGACAGGGAATGTGGGAAGAGCTGGGTCTCAGTCAAGGCAGGCATGTGCTCTCTGGAAAGAAGAAAACCAAGATATTGCTTCCACAAAGGAGGGTGCCAAGGGGTCTCTTCCTTCCTTTCCTGCAGAAAACTAGATAATTCTGATTATCATTAAGGCTTGTCAGGAAATGAGTCGGAGGATGTTTGCTGGTCTTTCCCCTTTTTTCCATAATAAGAGTCATTGTAGAGTAAGAACAGCCTCTCCTTTGCAGGGTAACGGTGTCTAGAACAATGCAACTCCACAGCTCATAACTTCAGAATGCTTTAAATGAGTCTCTAAATATGAAAGGATCATGTGAAAATGAAAAAAAAAAAAAAGAGGGTGAACATCTGTATTTCTAGAAGATGGACAGAATCAAGAACAAGATTTATTTCTGTGACTAAGCTATAAACAACCACAATATGAGGCGTGTTTCAAAAAGCCTCCTCTTCCAAAGGGTATTTTATACATAAAGTGTACTTCACAATACATTTACTTTGAAGATGCTGAGTCCAATTAAGCCAATGGTGATTTAAGTTTTGACTTAAATTGCTGGAGCCAGTTCAATCCTGCGAACAGACGTCAATCAGCAGATCTGTGTAATTGCCAGAATCGTGCATGTGAATGAGGCATGCACTTGTGCATATAAAGTGTGGCTGAAATTCAGCCACCTTAATTTTTATACACTGGGACTAAGCATAATTATTTCAGTACATTTTTAAATAAATTAGATTGTACTTGGCCTTACTTTTTAGATCTCGGGCATTCAGTTAGGAACTTGCGCTAGGCAGGGAAGCACCACATCACCTATTTGTGATAGCCAAAGAGCTAATCCAAGTGCTTTCTTTGTAAACTGGTTACATCTGTCATGTAAATCAGAGAGAGAGCCCAGCATACCAGCATGGCATGTTGAGAGATCATCGCTTAGGCTATAATCACATTTTGGAATGAAGAAAAAAGCATAAAACAATATAGAGGTGGAAGCAGTTTTCAATCTGCTCTAGAAAAAAAATAAGGTATCTGGATCCCACTTTGGCTCCTCTGCTACAGCAGAGCTATGTAGCAAGCCTCAGTCTTTCCTCCTGCTTCAGCTCTCTGGCTGATGTGATTTGTAAACTTAGGCACAATCAGTAGGATGATGACTGCTGAATCTTATTTTAGATGGACAGTTTTCATCTTCAACATGTTTTTAAATGAAAGCAATTTTTAATCAGTCCTTTAAAAATAGTACTGCAGAGTATTGGCATCTGTCGTGTATTATGAGAATATATTTGTCAAGCATGCAAAATAACAAATGCTTTCAAGTATTTGACTGTCCGCAGGCGATTACAAAAAATCCTAGACCTTTGCAACTGGATATCAGAGACTTTGGTAGCAGGAGGTTTGCATCACCATGTTGTAGTGGGCTAAAATAATTTGCACAGATCAATACCTTGTCAAAGCACTTCAAGGGGGAAGAAAGTGGGTTATTTCAGTGCATCATGAGAGAATTTGAACTGCACTGAAACCTTGAATTGCTCCACTATAGTATCTAAGCACCTGGAGTAACCTGGCGCAGAACGTGGGGCTCTGGCCACCACTCTGTGAAGCGTTAAAAAAGCTTAGATCATTTTAATAACGGTATCTAAGAGCCTGATCACCATAATGCTGTATCAAAGTGGTTGGATTATCTCAGCACTGTATCAAAGAGCTTATCAAAAGCTTGGACTTGAGCACACCAGCAGTGACAGCAGCTGCTATGTTTTAAACAAATTCTGAGTACAAGTTCATTTCCAGCTTTCCTTTCCCTCAATATTTGAAAGAATTTTATTGTGATATACGAAAAACCCCCCAACCCATAGCAAGGCAAGTATGGCAGCAATACAATGCTTTAGCAGTCACAGAAGTTAAGCAAAACGCTCTTCAGATGTGACATGTTTCAGAAAGTATAAAGTGAAGGATAAGAAACAGAAAGACTATGTGAACCTCTTTTTATTTTCCTTCACTCCCCCACATCCACCTCTCTGCCTTTCTATTGCCAGCCTTTTATGTCTGCAAAGACCGAAAGTAGCGGGAGCAGGGGAGTGAAGGAGAAATATTTATGTCAGAGATGTAATACTTGGAGGAATTCAGTGCCTAATAAGAGCACCATTTTTTTGTTGAGGTTGTGAAGGGTGAGAAATAACGAGGGCAGTAGCACAACAGCGGCAGTCTGAGGTTAGCAAAGTCCAGACACGAGGATATTCAACCAGCAGCAGAGAGGGAAAACAACAGCTGGCATAAGCCATCATCATATGTCTTGATCTTCACCAGGGACAGGTGGTCGAAGCAACTCCACACCCTTCTCTCCATACGATGCTTTGGAGCCGGACACACAAGTATCTGGGCCTGGAATGCTGCTTTAATACGCAGTTTCTTAGATCTTTCTGTTTTATTTTTGGAAATGCACAATTCCCACACTGGCGGAGCCTCTCCGGCTTGCAGAGAGATGCTAAGACGCTAGGGATGGGGTGCTCTCCACCTCCGGTGGGAGGGTGTCTCCTAGCAGCCATCCATAGAGCAACGTGGATGTCTTCATGCAGTCTGCTCACTTTATCAACCTCAGAGGAGCGCGGAGACTGCAGCTGCTGCTGGAGGGGAGGGAGCACAGGATTGTGCTGGGAGACAAATGTGGTCTGGGTGGATGGGGTGGGTGGGAGCCTTGGGATTCCTCCCCAGGACAACTCTATTTATGTCTGTCACTGTCAAGCCTTCCTGTGGGTCACATTGACAGCCACCATCCCCCGGTCAGTGAGCTGCACACACACATCTGTGCGTGTTGTAAGAAAAATGGCCAGCCTCGCCGGACAAGTCCTGTGAGGCACACATCTGGCCTCTCTTGCAAGCACTGCGTGCGAGGACTCTGCCTTTCCATTCTGCTGCCTTCAGGGTTTGAAGCCGAAGTTGCCTCGTTGGGCAGGAGCACCAGGGGCGATGGGGGAAATGCATGAACCCATTCCCAAAACCTGCTACAAAAGCATGTGTCAATGTGATTCATTCCCCTGGTGAATTAAGATCAACTGTTTGCCAAAGGCCACAAAAAGACATGGACATACTGCCCAGAGGTGGCTCTCCACCGGCTTGGGCAGGCATGCATGGTATCGTTTAACAGGAATCACTGTGATTTACAAATGAGGAACAACAGATTTTGAAAAGTATAATTGTGGTTATTGGGCAATGTTGTCTAGCCCATAGCTCAAAACTTGACACTTACTGACTTTAATAAGGTTGCATAATCCCCCAAGATGAGAAGAAAAACCCCTCTGCAGACCGGTGCGCGGAGCTTCACACGTGAGCCGCAAACGGCAGCCGGGTGCCCAAAGGTCTTTTGGACTTCGTGCCAGCAGAGAGCATTTTCCATCCTATTGCAGAGCAAAACATTAGGGTGAAAATCCTGGCTGTGTTACAGTAAGTAGACGTTTTAACGCTGACGACAGTGGGACCGGGTCGTGCTCACAAATTGTTTAATAAAGGTCAAAGAAACAGGATATGAGCGCAGAAAATGTTACAGTTGGAGGGGGCAGAAAGCCAGTCTGCTTTCTCCACTTGGCTTTGGTAGATTTGTCTTCCCTGGTGTTTGACAAAGAAAGAAGCATAATAATGTGAGAGGAATAATATGTTCAAACCCATAAAGTTTAATTCATAGGTTTAAGAGGCATGTTTTGGATGAAAGCCTCAGCTGCTTTAACACAGATCTAGTAAATGGGAATTTGTTCTTGCTCCCAATGCTTCCAACCAAATATTGTTCTTATTAAAATGTATGTGTCTACTTATGGTTGTGCTACAGCATTTCATCTTTTAAGATGAAAATCTGGTGCTTGAAACAAACTGTGCTAATATATGTCTAAATATTAAGAGATACATAGATGGATAGATTATATAGAAAATTCTGTTTAGACAGACACAGTAACTCTTACAGAGATGTCAAGAGCTCATTACTGGTTTTCCATTTTCAGAGATGAAGAAGAGAGGCACAACAATTACACACAGTTAAGATGAGCAGTAAAATCACAAACTGAATTTAGGTATGCTAAATCATAGTGTCTAGATCACTTGCCAGACCACATAAGCCGTTAGCAGAAATCACCACTATCTATTTTCATGTGTAGTTTTAATGATGGATTACTAATCATTGTATGTTATTTCATAATAAAAATATTAGAACAGCCACATAAGAATAAGGTTCTGGTATCAGAAACAAAGCATCTGCTAGGGCCTTATGAGATCCACATTTAAAAAGTCTATCAGTCAGTTTTGATACTTCTGAAAGGACCTCCTTCGTGTCTCACAGCAAACATATCTGTGCAGATGAGACCATGAAACTAAATGCAATTACTCTCTATCAGCAAAAATATCAGGGAGTGATTCCTGGAGGATGAGATAACTCAGTAGCTGAGCTGCATATGGAGAACATCTCATTGTGTGCTTGCTTGAGATGGCTGGACATGACCCAGCTCTTGCAGAAGATGTGCAGCTGGGTTAGTGTCGTGCTCTGCTGGAGGTGGCTGGTCATGCTGATGACTAAACTCCCGTACTAGACCTGGATCCTGCATGGAGGACCCTTGTGTCTCTTTCTGTAACCATACATGTAGACATATCAACTGTCAAGTCATGTGCAGATCAGGAGGTGTTTTTTTTCTGAGATTCCCAAATGGTGGTAGTGAAAGGGAAGTTCAGAGATGTATGGAAGGTATGAATCTTTAAATATGGAAAACAAAACTCAAGAAGAGGCCAAAGCCCTGTACAGTTTAGATAAAATCAAATCTTAATCCTTTGTGACACACTTATCATCCCATTCATACTAGTTCTATAAAGTAAAAATGTGTGTGGGGAAAGAATGTAGCATCAAAGAGTAAATACACTGGAGAAAATGTGTGAATTCCTATGGACATATTAAATGTTCAAAGTACACAATGCAGATTATCATTCAGCTCCACTTGTGACACCACAAGGAAAATAGGAAAAGTGACTATGCCTGCCATCTCCTCTTCCACCCTTCTCGAAGACCCCAGACATGCTCTATCTGCATCTCCACTGAAACCACAAACTCCTCTGCTCCAGTGGAACTCTGTGTTTCTGCTCCTTGCAGCAGACAAAATATTTAGCAAGGAGTAAGCCAAGACCCTCAAACTAATTGTACTCGAACCCAAACCTCAAGATGCACAGTGTTAATTTATGGTTAATTCCACTAAGCTTTTTCCAATCCCACAACACTGTTCCAGTAGCCAAGACTAACTTCACTCGATAGGGAATGCCCACTGGAGACATCTGCAGAGGTTAATTTCTCAAGACAGTTGGAGCTAACTGGAGATGAGTGCTTGTTTCAAAGTGTTTCTGGTTGAGGACAGAGATGATAGGTTGGGGTTGCTGCTAATAGCGATAGGAAGGAGGACTGTACTGAAGTGATTTTAGTCACTAGTCACGGCCAGGGATGTAGTTTAGTGTGCATAAGAGACTTTCTCAGGGTGCTTTCAGATGGATGTAGTATAAGAGTGGCGGGACAAGAGTTCTTCAGTAGATAGAGTCTTGTGTTATTCAGTCTTCTGGAATATACATAAAAACGGAGGAGACAAAGCCATTTTTGTTGTTTCAGCTTCAACAGCCTTTTCTTGCTCTAGGTTGAATTCTGTTTTCCTTTACAGCGCAAAAATCTGAAGTGACTCCATCAAAGCAAGCTAAATCACAGCCATACAAAATGAAGGGGACTTTAGAAACAGGCCCAGTCTGTTATAAGGAAACAAACCAAGAAACAGTAGTTCTTGAAATAAAAGCAGCAAGGTAGCAATCCATGCTCCCAAACACTTCACAAGGAACTGACCCAGGTATTTCATGATGTTTTGTACAACTGAGGTGTCAAACTACAGCTTTCAGAGAAAGATTTTTAAAATCCTTTGAAAGTGCTTTCAAAGCCAGTGTTTCTAAAACTATCTCCTTTCACCTTCCCCAAAGGCTTTTTGATGGATTCTGCTATCATGGTGGAGTGTTGCTCTTCATTCTGCTACAGCAGCAGATATGGGAGTATTACCTCATAGATAGCTTACTGGACTAACTACAAGATGACCAGGCTGACTTGTAGGTCTTTGACTTTGCTATTTGTTCTTCAGTGACTTTAGGAAAACTGTTCCCATCCAAATTAAGAAGCAAATGCTCTTGCACAAAGTCATTCTTTCTTTAAGAAGCATACCATGATCACAGGTTCATATTACTAGATGGGCTGGCAAAGAAGTATTATCTGTTTTACTTGTGAGCTGCCTCCTTGCTTACTCTCTAGGGGCCAAGTAGCCGTAAGACCATAGAGCCAGAACTTTAAAGAACAAATGTGCAACTAAGAAAAAGGCAGGTCAAATAACAGGTAGAGAGCCAAACATCACCGAGATGACGGTGTTGCTTAAAATGAATTAACTAAGCTCATGCTTTGCACCAAGGGCTCAGCCTAAATGTGTTATTCAGCTGTTAAGGTAAAGCGTTCAGAGCAAATGAATTCTTGCTGTGGTCTTCCACTACTGACTAATAGCAATGTTTGGGAGATAACATTGAGAAGACCCTACAGGACTATGTCGACTATTCCCACAGCAGAACAGGTTTATCTGCTGCTTTTGGTGGTGTGCAAAGACAGTCAATCAATACTGTGTATCCAGGCCCTCCCCCAAAACAAAGAAAAGCATGAGATTATTTTAATAATTGGATATATTATTTGTTGAAGAAAATAAAACAAAAGAATTAAGGATAGTTACCATGTTTAATTGTCTCCTACAGCTTTTAACAGAATCCTAATAAGTAAATGACCTTTAAAAATAGGGGAATTAAGTGCAACACTTCCATAATTCATTACTTTAAAAAGAAAAGGAAGTCATTTTTCAAGACTATAAAAAAATACAGTATAGCCATCATACAGCAGTGGAAGATCTTTAGATATAAGAGGGAAGGGGAGGCAGAATTAGCCAACAATAATATTATGATTAATGAAATAGTAACTGGGAAAATTAATTTTCTTCCCCTCCCACTCTCCATATTGAGTTTACAGCCTGTGCCATTTTTCCATGCATTTACTTTCCTCCTAATACAGTCGTTACCTGAAGCTCTTTAGAAACGAGTTGGTGAAGGGGTGAAAAACTTAGAAGACTCAAATACATCACACCTAGTCTGTTAAATATTACTTATTATTACTTATATATTTTAAATTCTAATTTAATGACTAATCTTTTTTAAAAATCCCATTCTCTATAGGGTTGTTCATTTAAGAATTAAAGTTACTTAATATTTATAATGTCCCTTGTCTTTGATTGTTAACAAATGCATTAATGTATAGTTTTTTTCTTTTTTTTTTCCAATGGTTTTCTAGAGCAGCTCATAAAGTCCCACAGGTTGGTCCTGCTACAATTTGATCAACCCTGCTTCAGGAGAAAAAGCTCAGTGAATAAATAAAGAAGAAGGAAAATTATTATGATATGCCTTATATACTCAGTTACTTGGATAAAGTGACAGCAAAGTGAGCAAAATATGTGACAGAATGAGAATAAACTTAATTTGTATGAGTCTGAATAAACTTTCCCAAAATGAAATGCACTGTAAAAGAGATTCTTAGGAATCCAGTATTAAAATTATTGTGATTATTATAATTTCATATGGTCTAAACTGTCACTGACTCTATATTTTTCTATATAGTTTAGCAACATCTATACAGTTCCTACATATGTCTCTTAATTCTTTGCATGCCAGTGTATATGCACTGGAGTTCTTCAGCTGGAATTAATGAAAGAAGGTAGAGTAAATATAGGATCTAAATAATTTAACACAAATAACACACCTTTTCCAAAGCTGCTGCTTGAGGTTGCATTTCTTACAGCTAGGTAAGGAGCAGCTTTTGGATATACTCCTGTAGAGCCATGCTGTAGCTGCCTGCAGGCACATGAAGCTGAGATAAACAGGGCCTGATCAAGACCTCCCTGAAACCTCAGATACTGTAGGCACAAGAAAATGAGTTTTGACTGAATACATGATTATTAACTCACAGAAACTGGGTGAGTTGAAAGCCACATCATCACTGCTCATCAGGCAGATGAGCAATAGGAAACAAAACACCCATTGGAAAAGTCATGTAAATAATCCCAGAACAGGGCAAGACCAGTATATGCTCTCAAATAGAAACCCCAGAGATGTGCTGGATAATCCTGACCCTTTCTGCTGTTTCTCTCTGGCCCACTGAGTCACTGTTCAATGGCCAGTGGAACAGCTCCAGCACAGTCTGATGTGTACATTGTTCCCTCCTACCGCAAATTGCCTATAATTTGACAGTTCGGCTACCCATGAGAGATATGGCTTGGAAACCTCGGAGGCTGAGAAATTAATTGAATCTGGGTCTCCCATATGTTGAGTGAGGGCTCTAATCACTGAGCTGTTGTATAATGGAGAGCCTACCATCTCCTATTCCATTTGTACTTCTCAAGCAATTAGTGAAACACTCTTCTGCTGTGGTTTTTTGCTTGTTTTATTTGCTGTTTTTTTTTTTCTGTTTTTTAAAAGAAAAGGCATCATTATTTCCCTTCAGAAAAAGTTTTTGGGCTGTAACAGAGGGAACATTGAACTGGTAGCTCTGACAGAGGCTCGTATATCCTGGGGTGGAGCTGCTTTGAGGACACCCCTCTACTCTCCCCCTCTTGGCTATGCTTAAGTATCTCTCCTCTCTTGTTTTTGGTCTTTTCTACCTCTTTGATGTACTTGCCTTACTCAGTGAAGTGAAGGATTCTTCTACAGGCACTTCAAAATTAGTCAGAAGGGTTGAACCAAAGTGGGTTTTTTCCCCTACTGCAGGGTATAAGGGTCAGCCAGCTGCTTTTGACAGCAATTCTGATCCCCTGGCAACATCAGGGAGGCAATAGCCTGTTTGCTTGTAGCAGACGCAGCCGGGCTTGCAGTGAGTGAGCTGCACCGTGCAAACTTTGCAGAAAACCCTGGGAATGGGTATTTCACATAGGGATCTGAACGCCTGTGCTGCTTCGGCTGCAGGTGACAGATTCCTGCTTGGTGAAGCTGAGGATGAGCCAGCTATTCACGTACGGGCGGGAATGCTGTTAGCTGCGAGGGTCCCAGTCCGTTCACTTTCTGACGGATTTTTGGGTGTTTAGGGAAAGACTGAGACGCCACTTTTGTGCGTGAGCACTAAGAGACGCAGGGGAAAGTCTACATGCTATGAGTGCGCTACGGCAAATAAGATGCTGTTTCTGGAAGAGGATGTGTGGGGGGCGCTGAAATGTAGATGTGAAGGTATCACACCAAAATCTTAAACTGAGAGATATCGGTCACCAACAAAGCAGAAAGCTGCATGAAAAACAAACAGCTTTCCTGATTTTGTTTAAAAGATAGTTCTGCTATTTGCAACATGATTTAGGGCATTTTATAGAAAGTTTTGTTGTCCAACAGCATTAAGTGCTTGTTTTACTACAAAACTTTATGATATTCTGTCTGAAAACAAAATGGGAACTATTGACATCTGCTTGCTTTGCTTTCAAACAAGTAAACTCTCAGGTTAAAGACTGAACCACATCTTCTGAAAAACACCACAGTAGCTCTTCAGCAAATTTCTGTCTATTTTCTTTTGACATTGACAGCTGAGCTTGGAGTGCCTGCAAAACTCCGAACTATGCAGTGTGGGTAAATTCAAGAGGTTGTACTTGTCTAGACTGATTATAAATACACAGATCTAAACAAGCATTGTTCTTTCTTAGTATTTTTATTGGTTTTGATATTCACTCCTGGAAAACACTGAAGTATTTTTTAATTTCATTTTTTTATCATGATTTCCAAACTAAGATTTTATTTGCCAGGTTATAGCCTTGAGAAAATTTTCATGGCTGATCTGTAACTAAAGAACTTATTTTTATAATGAAAGTAACAATACACTTGAACAAAAAAAAAAGTCCAAACACTTTTTCCGAATATGTAGCATTACATGAATTTTACAGGTTTCCAAGTGGAAGAACCAAAACACTTAGAAAGCTGAGGAAGACCCATCAGATCACAGAATCACACAATCACACAATCACACAATCACAGGTTGGAAGGGACCTCAGGGATAGGCCTTAAGACTGCTTTTCTGTCTAAATGCGTTCTTCATGAAATTCATACATTTAAGCACAGTCTTCTAAATTTTCTGAACCCTCACTTGTTTTTTTTTTAGCATGTTTGTTGAGGGGATACTTAATGATTTAACTAGTATTTGTAATCCTAAATTCTTTGGAGCAGCAATCTTGGTCCTCCATGTAGTGGCCAACCTTCCTCTCTCCCTCATGGACCACAAGTATTTCAAGATACTCGATTTAGAAAATCTCCAGTAAACCTGAAGGGAATTCGGAGGCTAGCTTGATCTTAGAAAAAAGCCATTACACTGGAAACTGGGAGACCTGAATTCTGTTCCCAGCCTCTCTACCAACCTGCTGGGCAAGTTATTATTTATCTAATTTATCTATTAATTGCTTATTCTTTGCATGGTTTTTGCTTTTCAGTGTTAATCCAGACAATATAAATTTCATATTGTATGAGTCCTAAAAGATGGCATTAACTTTTACTTGACCTTCCATGTGATGGTTTAATTCAAATAACACTAATAACTATTAATAATGATTGATCAGGCTTTTGGACAAAAGCATATTTATCATAAATATGCAAACTGGAATGGTCAGATTTTCCTATCCCTATATGCTTGGGAACAGAAGACGACAGTTTTTTGCAGTCTTAGCAGTATTCTATGTGAAAAGATCTATGTCCATCACTGAAAATCTGGCACTGAGCACTAATCTCAGCTTCCTAAATATGTGATGTGTTTATATGCAGTATTTTTTTGTGCATTATAAGATCTTGGTCATGAAATCTGAATATGAAACTCATCTCTGAAGATTTCTGAGAATTGTCAGCAGATGTTAATATTAATCCAATATTTCATTATTTTTTTTTTGGCTGGTCTTTACAAATAAAGCTTAAATCAGGGAAGAAAGGTAAACATCACAAGACTACTACTTTTCTAATCATTCTTGCATCTTCGTGTCTTATCCAAAAGACAAATTTACAACAAAGCGTTGTAAGGAGTAGATGTTAAAATTTCAGAATTCTTTACAGATTCAGAGGTAACGAATTAATTTGTTCCAATATGAAATATGATTTATGAATGGGGTAATATTTCTTGCATTAGTAACAGTGGTTAAAAACTCTTAGGCTGGCCTAATTCAAGGGAAGATTTATGACATCCTAACACATACCAGAAAGAAAATGCGGAAAAAGTGGGATACAGCAGCAGTATAAAACACATCAAGATTTCCATAAACATAAAAGGAATTTTTGCAATAAAATAACATTGTTCTGTCAACCAGATAAACTAAAAGCACATCAGAGTATTTTCCTGGATAAATTTCTTTCATGGCTGATACTGGTTTTGTACAATCTAGGAAATATCAACATGGCAGCTGCAGATAAACAACATCTCAATACACCAGATACCTTCATAAGGAAAAGTTTGGTGGCATCCTGAAATCAGTAATCCTAGACTTCATTATATGCAAAAAATGCACAACAGAGAAACCAAAGTGGTGATTGGAGTATTTTGCTGTTTACATCATTTATTTCCCACTTCTACCCATAGATCAGTGCTTAAATATGGAGGCATGAACACACCACGTTTTCTCCTTGGTGGTTTGAAGGTATCAGTCTTCACTAAGCTAAAAGCTGAAAGAGAAAAAATGTAAATAAGGAAGGAAAAAGAAGGGAATTTGAGAGCTATAAAGCTCTAAGGTTAAACACAGCAATTGACTGTTGTGGTACAGTTTCATGTTAATTGTGATGGTACTGGATAAAGAACCTCAGTCTCAAAAGTTTTCTCAAGTCATAGCCAGAAACAGTTTTTGGATGACCACTGTATATTGTAGTCAACATAGGCTGTCAAATGCAAATTTAAAAGATGACAAACACGACATTTTCCTTATTCCTCTGTCTGCACAACTCTCACAGAGTTCCTCCATGAAGTACGTGGAGTACATGGGACTGGACTGGAGCACCATGCTCCAGCATCGGGTGCATGCCGTACCCGCTCTTGATACAGTTCTGCTCCCGTCCTTTCTAAAAATACCAGTAGTCTACAGGGAGTTGGAGCAAAGAAAATTTCCTTTCCTTGCCATCCTTTTTCCCTGTTTTCTCCTTGCCTCAATGATTTATTGTAGATTTTATTACATGTTAAAATATGACTTCAATGCAAACTTTAAAGCAAGCCCTTTACTGTTACAAAGCTTAGCCGTTAACAACAGGCGTGGGAAGCTAAACTCTCAGCAGCTTTCTGCATTGCCCTTTATGCAAGACAAACTGTAAAATGATATGATCCAATAACAAATGAAGAACTGATCCCAGCGGCCGGAGTGCAGACATGGCTTTCCGTTCTGTAATGTGTGCATGAAAGGAGAATATGGTTAAAAACCTTGGCGGCGGTGAGTTACAGGAATAGCTGGCGCTTCCAGGAATGAGTGCATTCCTAATAAATCTGTGGACATTGCGTTCACCACAACAACAGCAGGTTTTCTTACATTCGTGTTACAGACCATGAGAATATGCTTTTTATTGAACTTCCATAAACCCCACCAGTGGAACAGGACCGCCAGACAGCAAGAGAGCACTCTGAAACATCACCTTGGAAAGGCTGCTGAAGGGATATTTGTGTGTTTAGGGGACACAGTGCTTCCACTTGCCAAGTGTAATTTTGTTAAAGGATTTGAGGAGTGCAAAAATATAGTCTCTAATGACACGGCCACGTGCTTGCTACCTTCCAAAACTAACAGTACCTGCAGAGAATCCTAATTTCCTCCTAGCTCTGCTTTACTTTCCTGATTGTAGTAAAAACATACAATCCGAATGGGAAGGGTTTGTTGCTTTTTTTTTTTTTTTTCGCTGCTCATTTACCAGTTTTTATAATCTTCTTGTGGATTAACACTAAGTCTAGCATGCAAAAGTATATTTCCACAGGATGTAATCTGCTTAAAGACTGAATGGTTTTGGCCTATGGCAAGGGTTGAAAAGATAGTACAGCCTTCCTCAGGCTCTCACATCTGGCTTGTACTCATGGAAAAAAAAATAAACAAGAAGAAAAATATTCCCAGAAGACTAGCTGCCTTATTTTGTTACTAAATATTGCACACTTAGAAGCCACCTCATCTTAGAACTTCACAAATATGTAAGACTGCCTTCGAGAGCTACACATTTAAGCCATTTATGCCAAGAATCAAAACACAAGTTTCATGGTAACTATTTAAAATGCCACTTCTTTCTATAAATCATGGTTATATTTTGAATCTGGGCAGTAAGGGATAAATGCTCATGATGCAGCTGTATTCAACTTAATTTGGAGACAAACCAAGTGAGAATCTGACCCGATGTTTCTGGCACAAATATGCCATCACCTACATTATAAAAATATTCAGTGCTAGTGAAAGCCTTCACTGAAGCATTGGTAGCTTAATTATTAGAGCTTCAGTCCAGGATATGGATACGTTTACCTTTTTACCTAAACTTTTGCAGCAGAGGCAAGCACATGTTAACCCCAGAGCTGCCTGTCTGTAAGAACCATAAATAGCGGTGGAAACGTCAGTTCCTCCAGCTCAGGCAGATCCATCACAGCTGTCGCCACAGCCCCCTCGCCTTCCCGCCCCTCTTGTGCCGAGTGACACAATGGCGCCAGGGTGGACCTGCAGTCACGCGTCCGCCCCCAAAACAGCCACGCCGAACGCGTCCTTCAATAACCAAATTATACAACGGCGATGAATACACATTTATCACCGCACTGCTCCAATGGTGCTACTGAGTCAGCTCGAGACCACAAACAGTAAAGCCCTGTTTTAATGGCCAACACCAGACATAAAATTTATGCTCCTCTGGCTGCCTGTGGTTGCTGTTCTAGCTGCTGAATAAATGGCTCTATCTTCAAAAGATCTGGTTGACCTGCTGATTTGAAACCGCTTCCCAGCAGCAGTTAACAGTGGACCCCCAGCTGAGATCAAAGATGGCCCTGTCTGTGTGCAAAAGAGGCCTTTTGAGGAGGCAGAAGCACGAGCATCTCTGCTGGGGAAGTGCAGCCTGAAAGCATCCAGGCTGCCCATCTCTGGCAGCGAATAATTAGGGACTGATCCAAGGAAGGCAACTGCAGAAAGTGTTGCCCTGGCCTTTCGGTGTTGCCTGCAACATTTTCTTTAGAAAAAGAGACAGAACTCCCCCATCTTTCAGCTGTATTAATTTACTATGCTCTTTTCAACAGAGCTATTAGATGACCTCATTTTGTTTTGTTTTCCATGAATGCTGCAAGCACCACGTCTTCTCTAACATCTCCCTATCCCCCTATCTTCTGTAGACCCAAACACCTCTCTGAACTTGGCTCTTGGGAAAACCGTATGGCTGTGTCAGAAATAAACCCAGGGTTGCAGCAGCATGGAAGTCATTAAACTCAGTGCTTCTTATGAAAGTTTTATTTTAACCCACATGCAATTTTCCCTACCAGGGTCTGCATTGATACAACTCTCCTCTAATGGGGTGAATTTTTAGTGAGTTTGGTTAATTCAGATTTTTATGAATCTGGACATGTTGCTGTGGAGAACGGTGGGAAGAGGAATGAAATGTCCTTCCTTTTTGGTGAACATTTTTGCGAAGTGCATTGGGTGGAATTTTGCATTTTTAAGAACTAGCTGACAAATATAGAAAATAATCTCAAAATAGAAGGAAATTTCAAAAAAATCTGGCTCTTCAGCTAGGCAAAAGTAACCTGCAACAGAAAAAAAAAGACTGTTCTGCGTCTGCTTCAGTCAGAGGACACAGACAATCAGAATGGTGTCTGGGATGCAAATATGAATTTTCCATTTGGCTTAAAATACCCAGTACAAAACCTAATGTGTGTGTGTGTGCATGCGTGCAAAAATCTTTTATTTTTTGTGGAAATCAGCTATGTCCACTTTATGGCATCTCTGAATACTGGAATGAATTTGTAACGGAAGCATTTAAAATTATGTAGATTCTAATCCCAATGTTTACCATGACTGACTTTGGGACAGTTACCTCAGTAAACCTCATGTCTGAATATCTGATGAAACCGACCTCTGAAGAAATGATATATTTTATAGCCTACCTCCGGACTGAGGGTGTCAAACATAAATAAACATCAATGCATACAATATGCCCACTACCCACTTCTAAAGTTGCCACCAAACCACTGGCCTGATTTACTTTCAAGTGTTGTGTTTATTTTTATTTCATGGTCTTTTTATTTATGGAATGCTATAAATATGCTGGCTCAGACATTATTTTTTAAAAAAATTACTCAATGAATGATTTTTTTTTGCAAAGTTTCTGCATTATTTCATAAAGCTATAGAAGTAGAGGTACCGAGGTGTCTGCTCAACTTTAGCCCTAAAATGGACCATGAATGAAAGTATTCTCTTATGAATGTTCATGCATGTCAGGAGGCCACTAATGGGCTGCTGTGATTGCCCACCTCTGATCATGGGAAATATTGGACTAATGCTAGCAGAAGAATTGTGAAAGAAGGACACTGTTGTTTCTTGTAAGACCTAGATGCACATGGACTATACCTTGCACAATATACAGCTATTTTTTTCTGGGGCTAGGGGAGTTCCTCCAGTAAATGAAAGAGGACAGACTGTGGAAATAAAGATGAAGTGGCTTTGAATGTTTATTTCCTTCATCTTGCTGTAGCTCTCCTTTCTAAACACTGGAAAGATTTTCCAGTAGCACTTGTATCTGGAACCCAAACCTTCTTGGAACCTTGGTCCATTTCTCACAAGTTGAAGAACTTTCAGTCCAGTGTTGTGGAGAGAAGAGTATGATCTGCCTATACAGACTGGAAATACGAGTGGGCAGAAAAATAATATACATGTTGAAAATAGGGGGAAACAAAGAAGATGGCCATGCCACTCAGTCTCTTTTCCAGACAAGAGCTCGCCTGGTTCTCACATAGTGTATGTGTCCACAGGCTTTGTTTTTAACTAATATGCATCTTGAACCATGAGGACCATACTCATGGATCACAACTTGACTGGCTTACTTCTCTTGGCACCTCAGTTACAAAAGTGGCTGGTGCACATCTCAAGAGGTAGCACATTTGCCTGCTTCCTGTTCTTGATTTATATCACCTTCAGCAATAAAGGCCTTAAAATGCACAAAATTATTAATAACACTAAGTGAAAAATATAACAACAAGATCCTTGACCCATCAAAATCAATTGGCATTTTGCCATCCAAAGAGGGTAGGAGAGAAAAAGAAAAAATATATATGAATATAAACAAAAGTATAATAATAACGGGCCAAGTGGTAAAGTGAAAGCTTCTCAAAATAGGTGCTTATAATGGAAAGTATTAGGCAACCTATCTTATGTGGGCTCCTTCCAGTTCCTCCTAGAATAAGAGCTTAACCTATCATATTCACTCTCTTAGGAAGGCTTCAGCTGGCAATGTGCCTTGAAAGTCAGGGCACTTGAGTGCTGTTGGACCAACAAACACATTAATACCATAGCTGAGGGTGCTCCACTGAAAATGCCCTCCCTTTGTTCCCATCAAACAGACAATGGTCTCTATACTTCCCTTCCCGAAAGCACTACTGGTGGGTGCGGTCAGTGGAGAGTTGGAAAGGGAGGTCTTTTTAGAAAGACAGCCAAAATCTCCACTCATCTAATGGATAGACAACTAAGTAAGGTGCCTCTCAGCACTCTTCTGAGGAAATTTTTCTGGTAGTTTTGCAGTTTTATCATCAGTCCCATTTTTATAAATGTATCTGTTTATGTGCTGTGTTTTCAGTGTTAAGGCATGCACTGCTTAGTGTTCATCTCGCTCCACAGAAACAACCCACCAACCAAAGAAACAACCTGAGTGTTGCATTTCAGCTTGACATTATTCCCTAAGGAAAATGAGGCCCTAAAGCAAGGAGGTGAAGAGAGGGTCAGAGGAATTTTCCTTGGTGAGTGTTCACAAAGCAAGAGAAAGCTGGCAACACCCAGAGCTATCAGGAGGTCTACATGTTTTTCAGCTACAGCTTAGGACCGTTTTGAGCCTGGGCATTCAAAATTCAACCAGCCTAGTGTGAAGTTACTTTCAACAGCATAGTTTATGGTTTTTTAGACGTATTTAATTCTATTTCCTCTACAATCTCAGTCCAGATGCCTAAAAATGCTGAAACTTGGGCAGTCCTTGAAGAGAACTCCAGTAGTCCGATAGACAATGAAGTTGACTACTGCGGAGCCATTTTGCCTAATCTGGTGTCTCAGAGAAGAACGGAATTACCTAATCAAACTTTTTCTTCACCTTAATTTTTATTTCTGTGGGCCAAGGTCTGTGGGAGGGACCCACAATTTGTTGAGCATAAGGTAAAACCTTGCTCCTTTACTGCAATGGAGAAATCAAAGGGGAGTGTGAGAAACTGTGTCTAGGAGACAGTTAGTTCTGCAGATCACCTTCTTATGAAGCTTATTATGGGATTGTTCAACTTCTTACAATAATTTTATCCTCCTCGTTATTTTTCATAATAAATATAGGTTTTGATGATGACAGCTTTTGTTAAAATGCTGCGACTATGGCACAATAAGTGAAGAGACAGGAACCCCAAAATGATATTCCCAAGGCTCAGGCTTGTACAATAGGAATAAACATATTAAACTGATTGAAATATGGGATTTTATTTATTTA
>VZTV01032039.1:0-24987 GCA_013400875.1 Anhinga rufa
GGCGGTGGGAGGTTTGGGCTGGGAGGTGCTCCCGGGGCGACGCCACGTCCCCCCGCCACGGCTCGCTTCGCCCCGAGGAGGCAGGTACCGCACGCCGGCACTGCTCGCGTCCAGGGACACGGACCCCGAGCCGGCACCACTCATGTCCAGGAACACAGATCCCACACCAGCACTGCTCGCGTCCAGGGACACCGACCCCGAGCCGGCACCGCTCATGTCCAGGAACACAGATCCCACACCAGCACTGCTCGCGTCCAGGGACACGGACCCCGAGACGGCACCACTCATGGCCAGGCACNTCGCCCCGAGGAGGCAGGTACCGCACGCCGGCACTGCTCGCGTCCAGGGACACGGACCCCGAGCTGGCACCACTCATGTCCAGGAACACAGACCCCACACCAGCACCGCTCACATCCCCTGTACTGGCACCACACAGGTACGGGGACATGGACCCTGTGCCAGCACCGCTCGCATCCAAGGTCACAGACCCCTCACCGGCACCGCTCACTTCCAGGGTCACAGACCCCACACCAGCACTGCTCACATCCCCTGTACTGGCACCACTCATGTCCAGGGACACGGACCCCACGCTGGCACCACACAGGTATGGGGACACAGACCCTGCACTGGCACCACTCATGTCCAGGAACACAGATCCCACACCGGCACTGCTCACGTCCAGGGACACGGACCCCACACCAGCACTGCTCACAGCCCCTGTACTGGCACCACTCACGTCCAGGGACACGGACCCCGAGCCAGCACTGCACAGGTACGGGGACACAGACCCTGCGCCGCACTGCACAGGTACAAGGACATGGGCTCTGCTCTGGCACCACACAGGAACAGGGGCGCAGACCCCACGCCGGCACCACTCACGTCCAGGGATGCAATGGGACCCCACGCCCAAGGATGGGCGATGGACGCCTGCCGGTAAACACTGCAGGGGCAGCCTCAGGACGGGAGCAAAACAAAACGCGAGGGGAAGCGCCGGCAGCTCTGCAACACCGGCAAGAGCAGAAGAGGCCGCGGTTGGGCGTGGGCCGCCAGACGCCCCACGCCGAGGGCGCCGCTCCGCGGGCAGAGCATCCTCAAGCGGGGCCACGCGTGCGCGCCGGCGGTGCCCGCGCTGGGTGCAGTTCAAGAAGCCGCGTCGCCGTCGCGGGGCGGCACGGCGGCGGCGACGACGCAGACCTCTCCCTCCCCGGCACTACCCCTGGCACACGGCAGGCAGCGCGGGGCCCGGCGTCGTCAGCTAAAACAACAAATACGGACGGTATTAGTACAAAGATCCCCTTGGGGTAAAGCAGTGCAAATGTAATCTAAGGAGAACGTTATGGGGAAGTGTGTTTATAATTATAATGGGATTTAATGTACTTTGGGACCAGATGATAGCAGTCATTTAACGAGAACAGCCTAATAACGGAGGCCTCACAATGAAAGGCGGCGCTGCTCGGGTTATTAGACGCGTACGATAACGCAGCGCTGGCGGTGGTATACTTAAGGGTAAGGCATCAGCTACCCCTATTTTTTCGGGGGTTATAACTCTGCCGTTCCAATTGGCAGAGAGCGGGAGCGCGGCGCGCAGGCAGCCAGCGTGCCGGCAGGATGGTTTTTTTAATCGCCTGAAACGGCTCTCGTTCCTCCCCCTCGCCGACTTTTAAATCCGAACGACCGAAAGGGGGGAAACAGCGAGACGGTGCGGTTTCAGGTGTTTGTTTACCCTCCTCTAACTTTCAAAAGGCTTGATTTCAGGACTGAAATTTTGCAGGCGGTTAGGGGTATGTTTTTAGTGTAGCTCGCATGAAATTAAGCTGCGTGAGTCCCATTAGCAATAATGGAAATCCCACGGCTAAATTCCCAGGCAGCATCCTGAAAATTAACCCCCCAGTCCTTCCCGTCAACTGGTGCGTTGCACTTTTTGTTGCTCCTCTAATACGTATAGTAAAAGCTACTGAGTTGTTTAAGAGACCGGCCTCCCGCAGGTGCCCTTCCCGAACGGTGCCGGCCGGCCCCGCGGAGGGAAGCCCTGCGCGCCCCAATCCCTCCCTGGCTTCACCGCGTGCCGCCACGCCGGTGTCACGGCCGGGGTGCGCCGGTCTCTTTGGAGACACCCCCCCGCCCCGGGCACCGGAGGGTTCCGGCGTGACGGCTGGTTTGCTTTTAGAGGCGAAGCAGGATGGAGGAGCTGGTCAGACAGCTCTGGCCAGAGCATCTTTCCACAAGGCGCGTCCGTCAGCCAGAGCCGAAGGGATCCCCCTGCGCTCGGGCCCGTCTTCCCTCGCCCTCCTGCGTTTTCTGGGCGGGCTGCACCGAAGCGAGCTCTGGGAAGCCCAGAGCTCCCCAAGGCACCGCGGAGGTCCTCCTCCACGCACCCAAGCCCCGATTCCTCCCAAACTCTCACAGCCCCCGTGCGCACGTGGAGCGGGGCGATCCCTTGCTGGCACGGCGGCAGAGCGATCGTAATGTGCGTAAGACGGAAGAAAGCCAAAAACTCCCGTCTGCGACCTCAGGCATCGACTCCCTTTCCCCCAGCCATGACCCCCGCATGCCACGCGGGGGAAATGGGTACTAAAGCAGCACCAGCTCCTCCCTGCAGAGCCTCAGCCGAGGTGCCCGCGGCCCTCATCCACGATGGAAAGGACCGATCCGACGCGCTCACAAGCCCAAGGGGAGAAGCAAAAGCAGCTGCCTGCCTTGGCGACCAGAGGAGGGAAGAACAACCATCTCCCGGGTTCAGGCGCCAGACCCGCAGGCACACCGTGAGCGCGGCAGCTCCGGGAAGGGGGGGTGCCCGGCGGAGCAGGAGCGGCCCCAGCAGCTCTGCGGGGCAGGGGGCGGCTACAGGGCTGCCCGGCACCTGCAGCCCCCCCCCGGTGGGGCCCACGGAGGTGCCGAAGGGAAGCTCAGGAAGCCACCGCCGCGGCCTTCGGGGTCGTTTCCCCACGCCCCAGCACAGGAGTTAATCACCCATCGCTCCCCCCCAGCACCTTCCATTTCCCTCCCATCTCTCCCCATCAGTTTCCAATTTATTTACTTTTCTGATCTTAATCCCCACCTTGTAGTGTAACGTGTTTATTAGAAAGGAACCAGCACGTTAAATGAAGCCAAGCTGGGCTCTTGTGTTAAATAGCAGTCACGCCCAAGTGCCTCTCCATGTGCCATTACTCCGAGTGATTGAGGCAATTTCTTCCTCCGCCACGAGTTTCAGTTGTAAATCTCTCAACCAGATACGGGGGCAATGATGTGCTGCCTGGTGCGATTATTATTAACCACCAGCGTTAAACTCGTGAGACGTCCCTGGTTCCTCGGGAAGGTCTTCCCGTGAAAGGACCAGGTGGAGCGCAGGCATCCTTCCCCGGAAGCCCAGGGACCCCTTCGGATCCGCTCCTAGCCCCCAGCCCTTCCTTTGGACGGGAGCGCTCGCTCTTCCAGCAGAAGTAGCCCGGCGAGCGCCGGCAGCCCTGCAGGAAGCAAAGCTCCTCAAAGCGCCGATAGGGCGAAGCCTGCGAGCGTTTGAAGGGACGATGGCAAGGGCGGCTTCAGGCTGCTCCTCCGGGGAACGCGGCCAGGCGCGCGGAGAGGAAGAGGAGAAGGAAAAAAAGTCTCCAAAATTAGAGTAAGAAGGGAAGTTCCTCGTTCAGGATGCTCAGCCCACAAAAAAAACCATCGTGGGAGACAACTTCAGCAAGAAGGTGCCCCCCAGCATCACCCAT
The DNA here is from genome assembly GCA_013400875.1 of Anhinga rufa. Taxonomy (NCBI): domain Eukaryota; kingdom Metazoa; phylum Chordata; class Aves; order Suliformes; family Anhingidae; genus Anhinga; species Anhinga rufa. The sequence goes on from VZTV01032039.1 coordinate 3,717, forward strand.
CCTGCACGAGCAGCAGAGGCAGAGGAGTCCCCCGTCCCCCAGCTCCTCTCCATCACCCCCCGAAACCTGCGCTCCTCCAGCAACGTTAGGCAGAGCCGTCATCCCCGCTTCGTGCCCCAGAAAGAGATGCAACGAAACGGCTCCCGCTTCTCCAGCTTGCTGGGCCCCCAGTCTGGGTGCCCCAGACCTCCTCTCCCCGCTGCTTCGGAGGGCCGGCCGGCGCGCACCCGAGCCGCACGCAGGGCGAGGGGACAGAAGCATTCCCATGTCGCAACTCATACGTTTCCCTAGAAATAGTTTTGCTTTCGGTGCATTTGGAGAGCTTTCCAGTCTTGCTGGTGCGGAGCCGAATTTGATCAAACACCGGAACAAGGATTCTGTGCAAAATCGGAGCTGTTTCAAGTTAAATCGAAACCCCGGGACTTTTAAAAACTGATTTTTGGTATCGCTCCAGACTCTTGAGAGACGTTTTCAGCACCCAAGCTCTCGCATGCACACGCACCAGACCGGGGTTGCATCGGGCACGTCAGCTTTGCTCGGAGCCGGGGTAGAGCGCGATGCTCTACTTTTGCATGCGGCGAGCTGACAGCTTACGAAAAGATGTTTAAATGTGTTAGACTATTTGAAAAAAACCAACCCAAAGCCAAATGCACAAGGCTGTTTGTAAGGACGGGGGGGGAAGCCGTGGCCGGCCCCTGCTCAGCGTGCAGCCGCAGCACGTTAAGCTCCCCACGAACGCCATCGATTAGCACCGGGACACGTCCGAGCCGTGCGGACGTCGGACCCGAGCGTGCCGTGGTGGCACAGGGAAGAAGCAGAGTCGTTGGGAACCAGCCCTTTATTGCGCTCCCGCTCGCCGCACAAAGGGGACCCGAGAGCCACTCCGAGGATGCAGCTGGCTCGGGGGCTGCTGCGGCGGCGGGGGGACGCCAGCAGCACGGCTTCGGGCTCCTCCGCGAGTTACCCACGTCGCAATTGGCGCCAAAGGAAATTGTTGCAGGAGCCCAGCTGTAACCGACCCCGAAGGAGCTGCGCAGGAGCTCTCCCGTTGTCGCGGCAAAGGTGAACACGCGCAGCGGAACAATTCAGACTAGCACGCCTGCGCCGTCGCGGGCCGGGCGCGCTGCAGGAACCCTTGCCCGCCCTCCCCTATGCGCCTTGCCTTTCCCCTTCAACCCGCCGGCCCCGGCTCGCCGAGGGATGCCGTCCGGCCAACGCTCGAGCGCAAGCACAGGAAAAAGGCATGGCGGCAGCCAGGAGGAGAGGCGAGCAGCCTGGCGTGTCTGCGTGGCAATGCTGGGCCGGCCGGGGCTGCCGCACGCGCGCAGCTGCACGCTCCCGGCCTCAAAAACCCTCCCTGTCCTCCAGCCAATTTTTTTATTTTTTTATTATTATTATTATTATTTTTGAAGCTGCTTTAAGGGGTATCTCATCCGAGCCACAAACGGGGGGACACGAACCCCGACGGCGCGACGTTTCTGCTCGCAAGCGCCGCTCTGCGTCACGGCTTGGCTCACCCAAGCCCGCAGCCCCACGCCTGCGCGGCGGGGCCGGCCGAACCGACGCCGTCACGGGTGGGCTGCCACGCGCGAAACGCGCGGGCGAAGGGAGGCGCGCGCTCGCTCCCGCCTTCCCAGGAGCGCGCCCCTCCGCTCCTTGCTCCGTCCAGGGCGTGCGTAGGTGCCATGCAGCCCCTAAGACAAGGAGGCTAATTAGCGGCTCACAGCCCCGAGCCTGCAAAGGCTGGGAGGCTGAGCGGGAGCTGTGACTCAGGAGGGTGGCAGCCCTGGCCAGCCTTCCCACATTCCTCCCCTAAATCCCCCACACAAAAGGGAATTTAGCCACAGTGACTCAGCGAAGGAGCACAAACTTTACAGCCGGGCTTTGAACCGCCGTGTTTATGTATTCCCCCCCAGCAACGCGCTGCCGGGTTAGTAATTAAATAAAAATGTCTCCCTCTAGCAGGCTATGACCTAATCATTTGTACAGTACCTATTTTTAGCGTTACCCTTTGTACGTATTTGAGAGAGCTCGAGCCAGAGGCAGCAACTGCTGAAGCCCTAATAAGCGGGAGGGGGGCTGTCTTTGTTTAATTCACTGTGTAATTATTTTTCCTCTTCTCCCCTTCTCTTAACCTGAAACATTCGACGTCCTGCATGGGACAAGGAGAGAGATGTGCCGGGGCTTTAAATGTCAGCCCGACCTGAACCGCGCCGAGGAGGCTGCACGCGTGCTCGGTAAAGTTCATCCCGGAAAAAAAAATAAATCCCCACTTTCAAACAGAGCAGAATCTGCGCTGGGGCCCAGCAAAATGCTTCGGGGGGGCTCGCTCGCTCGCCCGCCCAAAGCGAGGATGCTCTCACCAGGCTCGCTTCCCAGTTTCAGCCCGCTTTCCCCCCCCTCTGCCCAACCTCCCTTCGGTTTTCGGCTCCCCTCAGGACCAATTCAGCGCCGGGGAAGGCGATGGTTTCGGTGCGGCGGGGCGCAGGGCCACCTCTCCACCCAGGAGCCCCCTCGTCGGGGGACGCTCCCTCTCCAGCAGGATCGTGCCCACGTTGAGACACTAACAAGAATTCCAGGGGAGCTAAATACCCATCGCACGCTTGTCTGAGCGCGAGATTAGCATCTCATTAACATACTGCTTAAACCTCTTCCCGCCTTTAAACAGGACCGTTTTCGAGAGCCCCTGAACGGCTTTGGAGCTTAAAAACCCGAAAGTTGCTCAGGACCACAAGCGGCATCGCCCGTCCCGCCGACGGCGGCCGGCGTTCGCGCCCCGGCCATACTCGCGCTGGTTTAGTGGAGGGAGCGAGCCAAACCCCGAGTCCGGATCACCGAGCGAACACCTTTACCCCTAATTTCATCTTTCCTCTCTAGCAAGGGCAAAGCTCCACGTCCTATTTCCAGTCGCGTGAGTCATCTGTTCCCCTTTCAAGGGGAGCTATGTGCACCTATATCCATCTATATGTGCCTCCGCGCGCGTGTGCGTGCAGAAAACGCGTTACTGGTTTTGACAGCGCAAACAAAAGCCCACACTTGCGGAAGCCTTTTCCCCCCCGCCTTCCCTTCTCTGAACATATCTGCGCGCTAAATATTCACGCAAAATGCCTCCACAGCTGGGGAAACTTCTGCCAAAAGGGGCTCCTCCTTCTTCCCTTTCTTGCACCGGGGGAAAAAAAAATATAAAAGTCTAGCGGCTGAATCGCACGTCATACAGCTCTTGCTTCTGAGATGTTTCTCAGATCATCTAGCTGCATAATGAAGGTATTTTAGGCTCAGATTAAGCTCCTGTTCATGTCTTCCACCCTTCCCAACGCCCCTCTAAACCGCACAACTCCAGAACGTACGAGAGTGGGAATAAAGCCTGAGGCCAAACGTTACAGTCTAGGTTCAAGGTTAGATATTAACTGATTTTATTTTCTTAATAATTGCCAGAAGATACAATAAACCCCCGGTATCTTATCTGGGCACAGATTCCTAAGCGACTGAAACCTCAGATAACATTCGTGCATCAGGGCAGCTTGCAAACCGCCCTTTTCAGGGGAGATCCTCATGACTCCCTCGCGAAGGTCGGGAGGAATCGGCGTGCTCCAGCTCGGTCACAACGTCCGTCGCCGCGCAGCCCGCGGACGCGCGCTTTGCAGCCCGGCTTTGCGACGGGGCCAGCGCTGGGGCTGGACGACGGTGCCTCGGAGGGAGCTCCGGGGCCCTTGGACAAGGCTGGAGGGAGGTTGGCACCGTCCACCCTCGGCCACATTCCCTGCTGGAACGGCTCGATCGGCCTCCTAAGAATGAAAGTAAACACTCCTGCAGAGCCCTTCCCGGATAAGACCTATCTGCCCAGGGCCGGGGCTTGACACGTGTGTCTGCAGGCGGCCGGGGATGCAAAGAGGGGCAGGCAGCAAGGCTCGCAACGTGGGCAGCGGACCCGGCCGTCACCGGCGGCGCAGCCGCTTCCAAATCCCCCCCGCCCCGACTCCTCTCGGGGTGTGAAGTCCCCTCTGGAACCCAGCCGGCTGCTTCTCACCGGCGTGCCTCCCCTCCGCCGCTTCGGGTGCTTCGTCCCGAGGCTGGGAGACACCCGTTCCACCGCAAAACGGACCAGGGCTGCGCTTCTCCCTGCCACTCGAAAATAAAGGCTCCCCGTTCAGAACGAGCCCTGCACGACGCGCGCCGGAGCCGCCGCATCGCCGCTCTCTCTACGGAAGCGGGTACGGCGTCGCCGGGTTGCCCCTTGGTGCTGTGCGAGGGGACGGACGGGGTGGGCAGGGAGCCCGCTCCTGGATTCACAAAGTCCAATGGCTTGGGGCAGGGGGGATCGCGGCCCGAGAGGCTTTTCAAGGAGCACGTTTTGGAAACATCCCTTCAAGGTATCTGAAGGGGAGGGGGGGGGGGAAATAAAAATCACAACTCTCATGAAAAAAAGTCATTATCTGACACGAGGGTGAAATGGAATAAGGGAAATTATTTGACAAGCCCTAAAGCAGATGGGCGTTCAGAGCCTCCGAGAGGTTTTCTCCGCACTAACAGCCCATTTTCTCTCCCTTTCCCCCCCGGCCTTAGGGAGGCAACGCTTTCGCTGCCTTTAGCCCCCGCGGGGGCTGCGGACGGCGTGCCCCTATAGCACCTTTCCTCCCCGCGCTCCCCAAGGGCACGTGGGTGGCACGCAGGGCGCATCGCACAGCGGCGGGACCGCAGGTGCTGCGTGCGAGGGGAATCCGCAGCCTCTCAAGAGGGGCACCGAGGCGGCAGAGAGGGGTGTTCAAGTGACCGTCTGGGGGAAGAGCTTAACCCCGGGGGCAGACCAGACCTCAGGGGCACCCGAACCGCTCAGCTCGCACTTCTGGAAACAGGACACAGAAAAGAAGGTTTAACTCCCAGCCAGCTCGCCGGCAGACGCCGTATGATGACGCTGAGCAAGGGGAATTACTTAAACGCAGGTTTTCAGGTGAGAAATGCCTGACTTCGAATGCTTTCTTCAAGGGTGGAAGCAGCACAGACCTCAAGGGCTCGCCATGCCCAGGGCTGGGGTCCAAGCTTCGGCCACACTCACCCTCCGACTGAGCACTGTCATTCCCAGGACGGGGCTTTGCATACGGGACCGCACGCCGTCGGCTGCGATGGACAACAGAGCGCACGGGCTCCCCAGAAAAGTGCCTTAATTTCATACGTGAAGTGGCGCTGCGTTAACTGGCAGGTGAACTACTCCACTGGCATTGCTCGAGAGTTCAGCTGAGGTGACGAGGAATAATCCTCGCTGGCTTTAAAGCCCGCGAGTTCTGCAGTAATCCCGCTCCTCCTCGCCTCCCTCCCTGGGAAGGGGGGTTCCAGCGGGACACGGGCAGCCCCGGAGCGCGCACCGACAGGTCAGCCGCACAGCGAAGCTGCCGCAGCCGCCGCGTACAGACCCGGCGCTCTCCTTTCTGCCGCTGCCCACAGGAAGAGCAAGCGTTCTGTAGAGCAAGGGTGTTTCTGAAGCGGTCATCGCCATGGTAATTATCTGAGAGCATCCTGCCCTACAACCTGGGGCGCCCGAGCTGCTCTCAGGAGGGCACCGTGTCCCCAGCCTGGCAGCGGCCACGAGGCCGCCTCGGCCCACACGGCCATCAGCAGGGAAATGACCAAGCTGACGCTGCGCTACTGCGGTTGGCAGGGCGAAGACAGCCGGACCCCGCTTGCAGGGCTCCAGCCACTGGGTCTCGGCTCACGCACGCGCCAGAAGAGTCGCTTCTGTGTTGGTTTTTGCGTCTCGCTCAGGCCTCTGACCGGGGCTGCAGTTGCAAACGACGCGGTTCGTCTCTGCGGGGCTTCGTGCGCTTGCGGCACTGGCGGCTCGGGGCACCCCTTCCCTCCCTCTCGGTGAGCCAGGGCAAGGCTGGACCCGCGGGGAGAGCGGGGTGCTGCTCCCGGGGCACGCTCCGAGCGGGGTGCGCTGCCTCCCTCCTGACCGGCTGCGCTCTCGGCGGAGGCGGCAGCACCGGGCATCTGCCAGCAAACCTTGAAAATCAGGAAGCCGGCGCTGGGAGCAGGCCAGGCGGGAAACCACCCCGCTTAGGCACAGAGCGGGCACCATCCAGGAAACCCGGCAGCGCTGCTTGTGCCTCAAACCCACGCTTTTTGACCAGTTCCTGGAAGTTTGGAGGCTGTCGTGGGATACCGTCCTAGGATCGGAAAGCCAGCTTCAAGCTGTGCTTTCGTTCCCGCTCCGATCCAAGTCGCGCGCTGCCAGGATCACCTTTTGGACACGTTTATTCTAGTGGGGTCCAGCCACAGCGCAGGAGCGGGAAAGTCCGATTTCCCCGACGTGTTGGCCACGCGGCGCCCAAGACGAGACGATTCAAGTCTCCGTGACCTGAAAGGCTGACCCTGCCTCTCGTAACCCTAACCCTGCTGAAAGCAGGAACCGAGGGCAAGCGTGCTCTGTGTAACCACCCGCGCAGCCTGGGCTGCACGCAGGGCGCGATCTCCTCCCAAGAGCGCTAAGCAAGCGTACAGCTAAGGTTTTTCCTCTTTTCAGGGTCGGAACACCTAACTTCACATGCCACCATCAGGCTCCCGGTCTGCTCTTCCCGCTGGCGCGGCTTCACCCCTTACAGGTCCTTCTGCAGTCTAGAAATCAGTGCCACGGGCACGCGCCGGCACCCGGAGCGCCTCGACGCGGTGCCCAGACCGCTTCTGCACAGGTGAAGTTCGGACGGTCGTAAGAGGCGGTGCTTGATAGTTAATCCCACCGCCAAGAGCCGCAGACAGCGGAAAGCTAGCGCCATCAAAAGAGAAAAGAATAAAAAAAGAAGATGTCTAAGACGAGGCAGGCTTGTGCGGAGGTGGGTCCTTCTCCGTCGGTGCTCCCGACAAGGTCCGTGCTCAGAGGGAGGAGGAAAGCAGGGGGAAGGAAAGGAGATGAGTGAGAGCGCTGCCTGCTGCAAATATTGACATAACCATTATGGGCATGTATAAAACTCCCATTTGCGTGATGCGAGCGTGATATTCTTTGAATACTTCTGTCTCGAGGAATTCTTTATTTTGCCATAGAAGAAAAATGTTTTCATATTCTCTCCTGCCGTTCAGACCTGCAACCCAGCGAGCCCTTTTGCCCTTGAGAGCCATAACATTATTTGTTAACATTTTTATGATGCCAAATGGTCTGTGCTAGAACGGGTGCCATTCTTTAGCTGGGAAACCATATGGCATGCCGAGTAATAAATAAGGTATTGTGATAGTTAATGAACCTAATTGCTAGCAAAGGCTTTAATACAGAGAATGTGCTGCTGAGAATTTAGCACCACATTAGAGATGCAGCAGAGCTCCTCTGACTTCTGAGGCTTAATTTAAGTTCTATATTGCAAACTCCAGAAAATAATTCCAAACCCTCCTGCTGGAAAAGCAACCTGCTGGTAGACTGTGATTATACTGAATTACTAAAATCGCAATCAATTTTATACACTCAGTTAACCCTTGCTAGGGAACTCGCCTCTCCAGGATTCGAGGAGAAGCCACTTCGAAGAGGTACCGGAGCCAAGCGAGCGGGAGCACCGCGGGCGCCATCATCCTCGCCACGGCCTGTCCTCTCCCGGCATCTCCCTCCTCCGGGAGCAACCCCTTTTCCCGGCCTCTCCGCCAACCAGCCGAGCCGACTGTAGGCAAAGCGGGGAATAAAAAGCCACGATTACGAACGGCCACCGCTACTGCGCTCCGTGACTAACTCACTAGCTGCTGCCCTCGCGTCACGGCAGCCAGGCGGGGCGGAGAGCGCGGACGCTGCCTCGCAGCGCGCCGGCTCCGGGAAGCGCTCGCACACCTGCGAAGAGCGGCGGAAGCCAGCTTGCCAAGTTCGGCTCGCCTCGACTCCCTCCGCCCCGCGGGGCAGGAGGGCTCTCCTGGCCTAACGAGATCCCCGGCGCTGCTACGGATTTTAGGCGTTCGAGCGCGAGCCCTTTCAGCCCAGAAAGCCCTCGGATGCAGAGGGGCTGCCCGTGCATCCCGCGGAGGGACGGCCCTCTTGCACGGGGGCTTTTTGAAGCGGCAAAACGGAGGGGCAGGACAGCGAATAGTCCCCGTTGGCACACCACAACCCACAGGGACGTAAGGATCTATGTGGCTCGGAAACGCTGTTTCGGAAGACCTGCAGTTCTCCCAGTTGCAAACACGGACCCTCTGCCCCGTGCGGAAGGGACGTCCCCCTGCCACGGGCGAGAGCCGCGCCGCGGCGTGCCCACCCCTCCTCCGAGGACCCCGGGACGCTCACCGGCATTGGAAGCCAAGGCTCAGACTCTGCACGTCATCCCCTTAAATCACCTGTCTTATCTATAAAAAGCTGCCCCTCGGATGGCGAGCCCTTTTTAGGGACGCAGCCTTCCCCGAGAGGCCATCCGCCGAGCCGGCTGCACGGGGAGACCCGACAAGCCCTCGGAGAAGAGCAGCGCTGCTCTTTCAGTCCCTCCGGAGGGTGGCGCGGGGGGGGTGGAAAAAAGAGGTTATTGGTTTCTTCCCTGCTCTGATTGCACTCGGCCGTCGTGCAGTCACGTCCTTCTGCTGACAGCGGGCGACTCGGCCGACATCCCGGCTTGAAGCACGAGGGAGGGAGAGGGGAAGGTTCCCCGGTGGGGCTGCCCTTCTGCATCCTGCTGCAGCAGCCTGCGGGCTCGTCCTCGGCCGCCCGCAGACCCTCCTGCCGTGGGCTTCGGGCGAGCGGTGCCCCGGCGACGCAGGGTGCCGAGGCCGGGGGCGGCCGAGGCCAGCGCCTGGCGGTGCCATCAAACGAGCAGAGCGCCAAGATAAAGAGCGGCGCAGGGCGGATTTAATACTGTACATAAATACACTTTACAATCTGGGGAAGGCTCGGTGCTAAGAGGAAACCATTGGAATATTTTATCGTGATGCAGATCGAGTGAAAAGACTGTGAATAAATAAAAGGGAAGATAATTATTTGATGGAGTTCTCTTAGGATATGCCACAGCGGGGAATACTTACGGAGAATACATATTACTAGAGAGACACAGCTATTCAAGCATCAAACTAACCTATAAATTGTCAGAGGAGAAAATTGGAGGAGAGGAATGGATGGGGTTTTGGGCACCGCTCTCATCAGTAACGCCGGGTTGCGCTTTCCACCTTCCCTGCCGCAATTCCCTCTGCCCGAGGAGTCACAGTCCCTGAAAAAGGGAAGGCTGCCTCTAATAAATGTCTCGCAGAAATTACAGCCCAGCCACTACAGTACGGAGATGGCGTCATTTATCTCCCCGCCATCTGCGCGGGCTCGGTGGGCCGGGTAGCAGCAGCGCGCTCCCAGGAAGCCTCGTCTCTCCCGCACCTTTGCGGGCTGAGAAGGCTCGTCCGTGGCGCCCGATGTGCCTCGATAACGATTGTGCCCCGCGACGCCCTCGGGCACCGCGCTCCCACCCCTAACCACAGCCTCGGAGACCGGCTTCCACCTCATCCTATGCGCCCCCGTTTCGGAGGGGAACCCCCGCATGGGAAGGGGTTTCCAGCTCTGGGCCAGGCAGCTCCGTCCCCTGCGGTGCGCATCTCCGCATCTCCGTCAGCCTGAAAATTAAGTGCCGAGTCCCAAGCTCTTCTGCGGCGGGGTGCGTCCCTCGACCGCGCTTCTCACCCGCTCCCGAGCCAAGGGTCTCCGAGAAGGCGCGCTGCCGACACCGATGGAGCTGCGCGCGCTCGGCAGCGTTACTCGGAGCCGTCGTCCCCGTTTTGGGGAGAGCGGCAGCGGTTCCCCCGAGGCCAGGGTGCTTCCTAGAGGCACGGCTGGAGAGGGCCCGGCGCTCCCTGCCTCCCGCCGGCACGGCTCTGACCAGCCGCCGGTTCCCTCCAAGCCAGTTACAGGCTCGCATCTCCCACTTAATAACTACGCATTAATCCAAGTGGCTTCACTCACCAATGTTCTTAACAGCCAGCTGCAGCTGTAAATAACGGTGGTTCAGGGCCGGCTGCTCCCACTGTAAACGCTGGTGATAATCGTAGGCAGGCGCGCAATTCATCGAGGAGCCGCTCTCTGCATTGCGCCCTCGCTGCGGCGCGGGGACCCCGAGCTTCGCCTACAGCCGAGCGCCGCTCTCCCCGGAGGGAGGGCGATTTCGGGGCCAGGGACACCCGGCAGCGCCTGGACGGCCAACGCGCCCGAGGAACTTCCGAGCGAGTCGCACAGTGAGCCTAAGGGTAATATGGCGGGCCTTCGTTACCCTTTCCCCTGCCAGGCGCGAGTCACAGGTTGAAAATGTAATCCCTGGAGTAGAGCTGCTACAGGAAGAATCCTCACCGGGCATCAAAAATACTCTATTGCTTTTCCCAAAGGCTAACTTGTGAATCCCGTGAAGATGGCACAGACAAAATCGAAGCCGCGCCGATACAGGCTCTGTGGGTAACGGCAGTTTGTTATACGGCTTGTTTCATCAAGCGCCGCTCCTGTATTTTTCCCTTTCCCCAGCGTTTCTGGCACTGTTCCTTACCAAGAAACCCAGCCTTTTCACCCATACCTGCCCCCTGCACAGCTCCGACCCTCGTTCCTGCAGGTAGGTGGGATGCAAGCGGCCGACGGAGGGGGGCTGAGGAGGACTCCCGCTCCCTGCCAGGGCCTGCTCCCGCGACCGGGGACCGGGTCTGCGCGGGTGTAAATGGGCTTACACCGTTTACGGACGAGGTGATGTCATTAGCTCTGAACATCTCCCGCCTCTCCGGGGGTGAAGGAAACCTTTGGTTCCTTTGTGGGGCAGATGCCAGAGACGGCCCGCGTCGCACACGGGCAGTCTCGTGTAATTAGCGGAGACGCTCGTTATTTTAAGCGAGACTCGGCACCGTTTCCAAAACCCCGAGCAAGAGCAAAGTCAGCGCCGAAGGCAGGATACCTTTAAGGCTGGCTCAGACAATAAAATCAAAGGCAGTCTGATGATGACAGGTCTCCCTCCCTCCCTCCCTCCGCCTGCCAGAAGGGAATTGCTCAGTCATCTGCACCCAGAAGAGGACTTTGTCCCTTTTCCCATCATTAATTTATTCCCTGTGAATTAGTGGGGCCCCGGAGATCCACAGAGCCCACCTGTTCCCATCGCCATGCCTCCTCGCGCCCGACTCTGACATTTGGAGGCTCGCCGGCAGGTACCGGCACCGGCAAATGGTCCCATAAACCATCCGCTAATGCGACGCCTGCCAGCATGCGCGCGCCCCGCTCCCTCCCGGAGCCGGGGGAGCCGCCGCCGCGCACGGGGAGCCGAGAGGGGCACCGCGCCCGGCTGGTGGGGACGCGCACGCGCCACCAACGCACTTTTACACGGGTCTTATTTTCCCCCGGTAAATCAGCTTTCAATAACGCAACAGCGGGGATGCTCAAAGGCACGAGGAGACGCGGGGCACCCCGTTTTCGGTGACCCGCAGCACGGTACCCTGCGCTGCTGACCCCCAGAGATCTCCCCACCCGGTTTCATCCTTTCAGCAGAGGTCACGCTTACGCGAGTATCACTCCATTTATTCCAAACGCACGCCACTACTTTAATTGCTGCCATTCTGGACTCCAAACAAATTGGCCCTAAATGCATTTTTGCGAAACAAGAGGTGTTTTGTTAAAAGGGGACGGGAGGAGGGCGATTTTTAAAACCGCTATCACCGTAATGCAATGAAATTACCATGTAGCACGCGGGGGCCTGAAAGCTGCAATTAATATCCCACACCTTTCCGAATCCTTTGTGTCGTGACAGTCCTGGAAAAATAGCGGCCGGCCTGGGCCTGCAGCAGGGATGGGTCCCCCCGCTCCCCGCCTTGGACCCTCCGCCAGCGCCCGGATGCCGAGCGCCTCAGCCCCTTCCCACAGGCACAGGCAGAACCGGCGCCGCCGAAACACCCAGCGCGCCTCCATCTCCACGCTGCGGCTGGCTTTTGGCTTGTCTGCTAAAGAACGGGGGGGCACTGGCAAGCGTGCCCCCCGCTCGCCCAGCTGCCTCGATTTTTGGATGCCTGGGCCAACATCAGCCACACGCTGGGATGCCAAGCTCAGCACATCCCTACGAGTTGAGGGAAACAGAGCGCCCTGCCTAGCGTTCCCATCGAAATACAAGCTACGGCGTGGTCATCGGGCACCAGTGCGTCCACGTCAGACCTAAACCCATCGGAACCTCCGCTCCACCAGTTCTGCCTCTTCATTTGTCCCTCATACCACAGGAGCCGAGAGCAGATTCATTGCTAATCAAGGGAAAATGAGAGCTTTTTAAAGATAACCTGCAAACAATCCCTATTACAGGGAGGAAACTCCCCACCTCGAGCAGCCCACCAAGCACGGGTGGTTCGATAGCGCTCAGCTTTGCCGACCGAAGCTGCTGCTGCTCTGCCGGCTCCGGGGTCGATTTGCACCCACGAGGAGCGCGGCCCCAAGGGCGCGCGTTGGCGCAAACGCTTCTCGCTTCGCACGTATCGGCCCCCGCAAGCAGCCCTTCGTGGTGCTGCATCCCAGCTCTGCAGTCAGAGGCTCGTGCCGGCGACGCGTGCGTCTCCGCTCTGCTGCCAGCCAGCAAAAGGGAAGCGAGACGGGAACGCGAGACGGGAACGTGCGCCCGAGCTCGCTGCAGCTCCCGCTTCCCAACCCAGCCGTGCCCGGGGACGGGCTGCGGCGCAGATCCCTCTTGCCTTGCTGTGCCGAGGGCGAACCCTGATAAACACACCAAGGGGGCAAGCCAAAAGTGCCCGGCGAGGGCGCCTTGCCCAGCGGCGTGGAAAAGGGCGGTCAGGTGACTCATCCCACCTCCTTCGGGAGGTGAAGGAGCATTTGCCACGCAGCTCGAGGCACCGGGGGAGAGCACGAAAGCTGGAGGGCGCCCCGCGCTGCAATGGGAAAAGGCGTGCAGTGTGGTCTGGTCTCCCGAGCTGCAGGGCGGAGCGCTTGCGGCGATGCCGCGGGTACCGTCGCCCCTCGGACGCGCCTCTGCTTGCTGCTTTGCCGGACGAGGCGCCGGACGAGCGGCGGGACAGCCCCGCACCAGCCCAGCTCGGGGGCTTGCAAGGGCAGGCGTGTTCGCCTTTCTCTCTGCTCCAAGGCTCAAGCACCTGGGTGCCCGAAGCACCACCAGCGCAGGGACCCAGCTCCCACCCAAACTTTTCCACATGTCCCGGAGCCACAGGGATTTGCCGTCGGGGGGCACGAATAACCTGGCCGAGCAGTGGGCTGCCAGGTTCTCACACTGAGCTCTCACACTGAGCTCTGCACTGTCAGGCAAAGGAAAGACGGAGCTTTGAGATGAATCCCGCCGTGATTTCTAGGCCAAGTCCCATTAACGAAACTGCTCAGAGGCATTGCGGTTCCTAGTCAAGTACTGCAGAGATGAAAGCCTTATTTATGAGTAAGATATATCTGCAGAGGGAGCAATAAACCGCGAAGCAAAGTATGAAGGTTTGCAGCAAACGCTGTAAAGTTTTACACTCCCGAAAACTAGGAATAAAAGATATACCCATTTGAAGCAAAGCGGTTGGAAAGGGTTTCCACAGGACTGTAAAACAGCCTTATAATAGTTAATTGCTGGGTTCTTGTGGCAGCACAGAGAAATTTAAACCAGGAGAACCGCCACTGAATTTTCCACCGAAGAGCAGGAGAAAAGAAAGGGGAGCGAGAGGAGAAAAGAGGAGAGCGCAGGGGAACGCGAGCCTTTTGTTCGGGATCCTCTGCACCACGCGGAGGAAGAGGCGTCCTTTGTCCCCGGTGCTGTGCCGGCGGGCCCCGGCTGCTCCCGCTCCCCACCACGGGCGGCAGCCTCTCGGGGGGCAACAGCCGCGGGCCGAGGCCTGGGGCAAGGTCCCGGCAGCGCGCCTGTTTATTAATCACAAGTAGTTCAACTAAGATCATATCGATGCACGCGCAGTAGAGAAAAATCAGCTGAGTATCTACACTTGCTTCTGCCCCCGGGAGGAAGGGGGCACAGGGAGAGGCACGGCGGCAGAGGGGCGCTCCTCCAGGGCCGACGGGGAAACTTGAAGCGCAATACTTTCGACCAAGTGAAATACAGGAAAAAAACCCACAACCCTGAAATGTTTTGTGCACGACCGAAACAAGCGCCTGCTGCGCTTCCAGCCGACAGCGCCGGGCCCGCGGCCGGTGCTCTAAGGGGATCTCTGCCAGCTCCCGCACCGCCGCGCCGCCCCAGCACCTTCCGCCCAGGGAAGCCCAGCGAGGCTCGCGGGGGAACGCTGCGGAGTTTGCAAAAAGCCCCCGAGGAGCTGCCGCGTTTCGCAAAATAAGCGCGCGCTACCCTTGAAAAGGAGAGTGAGTCGTCTCCACTTCTTTCAAATACCCCGTCTTTTCAATGAAAGAACGGCTGCTCCCTTCTCCAAAAAGTATCTGAGACTAGAGATATTTGCTTTTTGGGGGCTCTCTTTACGCCAGCTCCTGCAAGCGCAAAGGACGGGAGCAGCTAAACCTCAGTCCAGTAAAACACACGCAGAGAAGAGGGTGCTTTAGTCCCCACCCTTGCAGCGCACCTCCCTTCCCTGGGCACCCCGGCGCCTCGCTTACCTCATTCCCAGGGCCGAGGACACAGCGGGAGGGCGGGAAGGGTCCCGGGGGGCTCTGGTGCTGCTGGCTGCGGAGCCCGGGGCCAGCCCTGGGACTGCTGAAGCGTACCCCCAGGTCACAGGCAGAGCCCGGGGCTGGCCGGGCACTCGGGGCACAAGCTAGCTGCCTTCACGCGGGCTCCCAGGCACCGGCCGTGCTCACAGCAGCCACCACGCAGAGCCCAGACCGCGAGCACCCCGAGGTGCTGCAGGTGCCGAGACATCCCCCCCACCGCCCGCCCTCCTGCCCTTTATAACTTCCCCAGCTGCTGCTGCTGCTGCTTGCCCGGGTGATGGGACGGGGCGAGGTGCTCCTCGTCAGGGTGATGGGGCACAGCCCCGTCCCGTCGGGGAGGGCTCCTCCCCTCCCGGCAGCTTTCTGCAGGGACTTCTTTTTTTTTGGAGGGTTTTTATTTCCCTCCCTGTAGTGGCAAATTCTGTGCATCAGCCAGGAAAGTAGGCAGAGCAATGCGTTCCACAGTGTAAATATCGAAACGCTGTTTATATCAATCAGAGAAGCACTTAGGTAGAGATGACAATGGAGCCCGCAGAGCCCTAATCACACACTTTGATTGAAGTAAAAGTATAGGGGAAAATGGAAATCAGACGTCTAGAGCTGAGGTTTCAATAGAGACGGAGAAGCTGGAGCAGCAGAGCTGTTCGGGGGCTGCTCGCGGCCCGGGGAGCCGCAGAGGCAGGCTCTGCATCCGATTTCCAGGAGCCGCGAGTGCCGAGCGGGGGGCTTGCTAGCCCCGGGGATGTTCCCCCGTTCCCACTCGTCAATACCCTGAGGTGCTCTGGGTGCCGGCAGTTCACACTTTCATCCCCAAGTCATGCCATCCAACAAGCGAAAACAGGCTCTACGGACTGAAACGCAAGCGCTGCGCCGGCAGACGGCACCAGGCGGGGGCCGAAGCCCCCGAGCTGCGGCCGGCCGCGGGGCTACGCTGCTTTATATACCTCAGCCCGCTGGCTTTAAAAATAACAAGCGCAGACCTGGGCAGGGGGACGTGCTCTCAGGCTCGCGCCTGGGGCTCAGGCGGCTCTCGGAGCCCTGCTGCGAGCTCGGCGATGCTCGGCACGGGGCTGACCCCAGCTGGGTCGCCCCCCCCGCGGCAGGGTGGCGTTGCTGCCCCTTCCCACCCCCAGCGATTTCCTCGGGGGCTCAGGCCGACGCATCACTGGATTCTTCATTTTTGGCACCAGCTTTGCTGCTGGTGCGTCCGTGAAAGCACGCCCTCGCAGCCCGGCGTGCGCGGGCAGCGGGGGGCGAGACCGCTATAGCCTGCCGCACCTCACATGGTTCCTTGAGCTCCAAGGATTTACCGGGGGGGCAAATTCGCCTCTCCTCCGCCCCCGGTTCCTGTTGCAGTGCTGAGATTTCAGGTGGCAGGGTCAAACCCCCCGGCATCAATAGGATTTATCTTAGGTCTTCCAGCTGCAAGGCTGGGAATGCCCGTGGTCTGCGCCGGGGGCCGACATCCCATGGGAAAGACGCCCCCGGGTCTGCTTGCCGTGGCCGGGGGGGCTCTCCTGCGGCCGGTGGCTTTAGAGAGCGTCTCAGCAGCGGAGCGGCAGGGAGCGCTCCTCGTTGGCTTTGCTCTCGGAAGAGAAAAAGCCTCTTTAACGCGTTCACCTTCCAAGCTGGCAACCTTTTTAGGCTCCGCGTCTTCGGGAGCCGGTTTCGGATCAGCAGGGCCGGCCCCGCGCGCGGGCGGTACGGCAAGCAGGGCTCGCGAAGCGGCGTCGCCTCGGCGCCTAACCTAAACCTGAGTGGTTTGAGGACGATGTGGCGGCTCACCCGCCCGTCGCTCCCAGCCACAGGTCTTTCAAAAAGCAAAGGGCGACCGTGTAGGTTCGGGGCCGGTAATGAGCCTAGAGCTGTTTGATCGTCTTGGCTGCTGCTGGGCGAGCGGGAAGAGGACGAGGAGCTGCGGGGACCCGCGGCTGCGAGAAGCGCGGGGCTCTGCTGCCTCTTCGTGGCGAAGGAGGCCGTGGCCACCGCGTCCCCTCCGCGTTCCCCCACTGCTCCCCGAGCGCCGGGCGAGGGCTGCGGGGGGCTGCGGTGCAGCGGGGACCCCCCCCGGCATGGGGCAGGCAGGGGCGCGGGGCCCGGGGCTGGCTCTGGAGGCAAAACCTGGGGCCAAGGCTGAGAATTTTCTGTTTTTCGGGGCGAGGAGGTGGAGGTTTCCTTTCCTTTCCAAAGGAAACCTGAAAAAAAATAATAAAAGCGACAAAATCAATGCCAGAGAACAGGAATTTTGGCAGTGCTTCTCGTGGACTGGGAGCGACTCCTCCTTCCTACGGGAGAGACACTGACAGTCCTCTGCCAGGGCATCTAATGGCCTTAAAAGTTCCTTGCCACTTTACATTACCGAACACGCCGACTTCAATCTGCTATTAAGAAGCGAAGGTGTCGGACACGCTAATCCCATTTACAGAGCTGCGGGGCTGCGACTGCCGGTGATGCGGACTCGCACTGTACTGCTTTATTGCTGCCAATTACTGGAAAGCCAGGGATGTGTAATGTGATCCCAGGGATTGCCATTAATTACGGTCATTTGTGCAGGGAATTGTAGGGCGCTGGGGGGTGGGGGGGGGCGGTTCAGTAGCGAGGCGTTACGGAAGAAGTAAAGGTCGGTGCAAAATCAGAGCGAGAGACAGCAGTGGTTGCAAAGAGGAGCGTGTCCGGGGCAGAGGACACAGGAAGGAGGTTAAAGCCAAAAGAACAACGTCAGCAAAGAAAGAACGAGGAACAGCAGCAGAGCTTTTTCCCCGGCAGCATGGACGCCCCAGCCGTCTTCACCGAGGCGGAGGTTTACCAGCAGAGCTTCAACCCTCGGGAGTATTTGAAAGAATTTTACACCTTCAGCGACAGCCAGGGACAGACAAACACGTTTCTGATGCAAAGCTTGAAGACCCTGCTTAAAATGTTCTCCTTGGGTGAGTGCTTCTGTCCCCGAGTCGGGCAAAGCCAGAGGGCGCTGAGTGCAGCGTACATACACACGCACGCTTCCTTGTTTTTACATATATATATATATATATGCGTGCACGTCTGCCGACGCGTGCAGGGTGTCGCCGGTTCCACAGTTTCTGGAAATAAGGGTCAAGCCCAGCACTGGGGAAGGGGGGTACAGGGCCGGCGCCTCTACTCCAGAAGCAGGCATCACCCCTGCCCGCGGGCAGGGCTGGGGTCTCCGAGCCCGCCCGGGCTGGGCTGCTGCCAGAGAGCCCTGAAACTGGGGGGGACGGGGCTGTGCCACAGGTCTCCGGCTCTTGGGGTGGCGTTTCTGGGCTGGGGGAGGCACGGCAGGGCGGGAGGTTTCTGTCCCAGGGCACGGTCTCCGTCCTCACCGGGATGGTCTTCCCCGTGTTGGGCACCAGCTGGGCTGAGGGGCGATACCCTGATAGATGTCGGCTGCGGCCCCACCATCTACCAGCTTCTGTCCGCTTGCGAGCACTTCGAGGAGATCGTCGCCTTGGACTATGCGGACCAGAACCGCCGGGAGCTGGAGAGGTGGCTGAAGAACGAAGAGGGAGCCTTCGACTGGAAGCCGATAGTGAAATACGTCTGTGAGCTGGAAGGGGACAGGTGAGGCTGGCTTCCTAGTACCCTGCCTCTGACCGCGGCGGAGATGAAGTCGCGGGTGCTAAATAACCACGTAACGAGCCTTTGTCTGCTTATTTGTTTATTTACCCGCTAGGGAGAAGTGGGCTGAGAAAGAGGAGAAACTGAGAAAGAAGGTGAAGCGGGTTCTGAAGTGCGACGTGACCAAAGCCAACCCCACGGAGCCCGTGTCCCTGCCTCCCGCTGACTGCGTCCTCTCCACCCTCTGCCTGGAGGCCGCCTGCAAGGACCTGGCCACCTTCCGCGGTGCCCTGAGGAACATCGGTGCCCTCGTGAAGCCGGGCGGGCACCTGGTGATGGTGACCGTCCTCCAGGAAACCTACTACGCCTTCAACCAGCAGGTTTTCTCGTGCCTCTACCTGGAGAAGAATGAGGTGGAGGAAGCCGTGGAGGCTGCGGGCTTTGACGTGCAGTTCAGCGAGGTGCAGTCGTGCCCGTCTGGTGACATCCGCACGGACTGCAAAGCCGTGCTGAGCCTCGTGGCCCGCAAGCGCGCCTCCAGCACCAAGTAGAACGTGGGCACTGGGGAGGGAAAGAGCAGCATGTTTGTTTTCAAAAAGCCCTGCTGATGTAACCCGCGGCCCCTCGCCCCTTCACCTGAAAGCAAACAAGCTTGTGAGCATCCCAGCGGTGTCTGTCTGTGGGCTGGGATTTACGCGGCACGCACAGCACCGGCGCTCAGAGACCCGGCTGCGTGCCGGCAGCCCAGGCTCGGGGTCACCCCGCCGGCTCGCCCCAGCCCCAGCCCAGAAACAGGAGTCACGCCCAAGCCCCTTCCCCACCATCCTCCCAGGTGAGAGCAGGGCTTCCCAGAAGCTTCCCTCTTTCCGCCCGCACAGCACCTGTGATGTGCTTCGCTGAGGCCAAAATCCATTCTTACGGGGAAAAACTCAGGCTGCGAAGGCAGCGATATTGTCCAAACCCAGACCCCTTTGTGGTTTCTGGACAAACTGTGCGCTCCGTCTGAAAAGCTGGGGGGGAAAAAGGATGCTGCCACGGGGAGCAGCACGCCTTGCCCCCAGACAACACCCCCAGCGCTCCCGGAACCAAGAGTTCCTGCGGGTCCTTCCAGCGAACCCGCACAAATTGGCGTGTGAAAAGGAAACGCTGCAGCCGCAGCGGCGATACGTACCCGCCAGGCGCCGGCACAGACGCGGGAGCAGGGCAGAAGGGCTCGGCAGATGGCAACGATGCTCTCCCCAAAGCGCCGTCCTCCGGCTCGACGCGCCGCTGGCCGTACCCAGCTGTTCGCCGGCGGTCACGGACAGCCAGACCTGTGACATACCGGAGAGTCGTTTTCGAGATACTCGAGCCTAGAAGTTATTAGTAATAATTAACGTTCGCACACCCAACGCGCCCCGCTTCTCAGCAGGTTTTTTGAAGTAAACGTGTGGGATTTGTTGCGGAAGCTCCTCCTCCCCTCACTCACACCCATTTTCCTTTGGCGTAGTTTTGGTTCAGGAGTGGAAGGAAATAGGGAAAGAGGAAATTTTCTCACTGCATAGAGAGAGACATAGATTGTCCTGCCACAAATCTTATTTCTTCTGACAGAAGAGGCTGGCATACAGCAAGAGAGAGAGGGCACTACCGCCCAGGAAGGAGCTGAGAGCCTGAAATGAGTCAGGGTCCACGGGTGCCGACCAGGCTCCGCAGCGCCCCGCAAGCCCCGGTAGGAACTGGAGGGGCTCAGCCTCCTCTCCGTCCAGCCGCCTCTTAGTTTCTGGGTAAGAATCTCACAAAAAACCCCAATCCGCTGAAGTTTTTAGGGCTGCAGGGAAACATTTGCACCGGTACAGCTTTACCAAGGTGTCACGGTTTTAGCTAGGATAGAGTTAATTATCAGATGCAATTGCACGCAGCCCCAGAAGCACACCCCGACGTGGGTGACGCCACCACCACCGTTCACCGCCACGGTGCGACTGTTCGTTCGTCCGCGCAAGCGGCACGGGTTTTTGGGGCTGAATACCAGAGGTGGCTCGGCGGCAGCTCAGGATCTCGGCTGCTTGCCGGTTAACGCTGAATATAACGCCACCATTTCCAGCGCGGCGCAGCAAAGGCGGAAATCCAGCAGCTGCTGTGTTCTCTGGAGATAACATGCCCAGGTCCTGTAGCGCTGGCGCCTTTAATCGCTGTTTAACTGTTCGAACATCAGCATTGGTGGGGATTTTTATGGTCTGTTTAAAAAGCACAATGATTCCCTTCACGGAGGGGTTTGTAGCGACAATTACGCTTCTGCCGCAGCCTGCCGGGAGCCGCCGACAGCCTTTCCCCACGAAGAGGCTGGGCGGTATCCCAACAGAGATCGCGGCGGCGCGACGGCAGCGCGGGGGATCTACGGCTTAAGAGGAGTAACCCAGACGGGAGGCCGAGACGGGAGCGCGCGAGGCTGTGACGGGCGACGCCAGAGCCCGTCAGCTCCTTCAGCGGGTCTGGCGGCGTGCGGCCCACCACACACGGCCACGCCGCGAGGCGACGCCGGCACGAGCGCTGTGCACGCTCCCAGCCAGGCCCGGGGGGGACCCAGCGAGGAGGACAAAAAAAGCAGAGGGATGTAAACGAGGCTCCGGGGAAATTAAGGCAAAGTGGAAGTCCTGGCAGAGCGAGGTAATAATTTCCTTTCTGAATGAGTAACTGTTTAGAATTTAACCAGGCGAACACGATTAAACCAAATGAATATAAATTCTAGGTGCGGTAGCAAGTAATGAAGTGAAGAAAATGAACAGCGCCTAATTAACAAGAAAATAGGATCTGCCATAACGCGCTGGAATCTAATGAAAAATGAAGGTTCAACTTCCCCTCTCAAATTTTTTCCAGATGGAAAATACCCCCGTTTTGCATCCGGCGTCTTCCGAAACATCCAGGGGATTACAGTGGCTGGGAAGAGCGGCGCTCGCTCGAACGACGCGGGCGGGCGGGGGAGCCATTTTGCTAAATAACTGGCTGGGCAAAGCAGCCGGGAGACGACTGCCCGGCGCCCTACCCGAAGGGGAGCCCACAGGTGCCCGCCTCACGCCGAAGCCTAACGGAGGAGCGCCCAGCAGCCCGGCCGGCACGGCCGCGGGAGGTAATGAAACCGGAGCGGTAATGAAAGGGCTGGGCCCCTGACAG
>VZTV01032042.1:1875-12490 GCA_013400875.1 Anhinga rufa
GTAAACATTGGGCACTTGGATTATTGCTCATAAGGAATTCCAGCGTTCCCTTCATAACCCAGCTTGCATTAGTCTCCCCAGGATGTACACGAGCAGACAGGAAAACATAAGGACGAGTCCCTAGAAGAAGTAGGCATAGAAGTTGCAAAATATGATTCAAGCTAAGTAAACAGTTCGTTAATTGAAAAAAGAGGCAATAGCCAGCTTCATTTATTACAAATTACAAAATACAGTATTTAGGAGTTGAGTATTATTGCGTACCAGTATTATTGATAGCAATTGCCAGAATATTGTAATAAGGACTACTAATTACAGAACTCTCACAATGGAGCTTTAAATTCAACCAGACAATTTTACAGTCACGACTAGTTTGAGCTAGCAGTTATGATATGATTACTTTGATGGCTTTTTTTCCAATAGCCAAGAAAAATACTGGGGTGGAAGAACAAACCAGGAAGGCTGTCATAACTAAAGCGCACTTGAAATTGCAGTAGCTTAGATATTGGCCTTGTGAAAGATGTTTTGACAAGCAAATAACCTGAGCAATTGTAGAAAAAAAGTTACTCAGAAGTCAGGTATTCTTTTCCAAGAAGTGTTGTCTGCGAAACGTAACATACAAAAGTATCTAGCAACTGATTTAAAATATATTAATATATATACTCATATATTAAGTTTTAAATCTTTATTTGACTACCACAAATAAATACTATTAAATATAAAGCAAATCCTGAATATTGACGCCTCTTAATCTCATGAAATTAATTAACCTCGTTTTACATTACTATTTTTACAATGCACAACAGTTAATACTAAATATTTTTCATAAAGAGCTAGTTTTACATTTTCAGTTGATGAGAAAGAAAACCCATACTTACTGAACTGACAGATATGTTCATAGTAATTGGACTCTGGCATGGCTGTAATAGTGACTAAGGGACAACTGTTGCCAGCCAGGGTCTCACAGAGAACATCTTGTCGAAAATATATCTGTTGAGGGTTGTGCATAGATTCCAGCTTCTGAAGATGCATCTTCATCCCAAAAATAATGAAAAAATACTTCAAAACTTCTGCAGTCATGTATCACAGCATATTCCACAGGTACTATTTAATCAATCTTTCTTTTTGTTGTTCTAAACAATATTCAAGATTCTATCATAATTTTGACCATGAAATATCATTCTCTACATCTCTGACTGAACACTTCCTTTTATAAAGCCTGTTTTTCCAACTGCTTTGAAGAAGATGGGAGGCACAGAGAGTACATTATTTTCTACCAGATGACACTGTAAACCCTTAGGAGTACATGGAAGGTAAGAACCTCTGCTTCATGAAGGTTATCTGGTCAGAGACCTTGTCAGTGCAAAAGGGGACAAGAAGTAAAGGGAAAAGCAATAAACAGGAACAGAGAGAAATAATCCTGGTAGATGAGACAGAACAAGAACAATGGCAAAGACCAAAGTCTCCAGTCTCTAACTGATGTGCCATTAAGAATCCACACATAAAGCTTTGGAGAGGGCCACCTGCGGGACAAGGAGGAAACAAGAGGAACATGAGGATTTGGGATATTCAAGTGGGGTCTGTGGGACTATACGAAACTTATGTACCTGATCCCTGCAGTCTGCCCTTCGCTATCTCTCTGTGTAGCCTCACACTCTATCCTGTGCTTGCAAGTGCTGTGTGGACTAGGTGCAACTAACAAGACAGGTGTGAGTGGATTTGGAGTCAGCAACTGGAGTGAACAAGGGTCTCAGCATCAGCACTTGGAAAGGCCACGCCTCTTGGGACCATCTTTGTGGGCACCACAGACTTTGTGTCCAAAGTGCCAGCTACTGTTGGGACTGAAGCAAGCAGACTTCATGCCAGCAGTTGGAGCTGTAGGCGGTATAGGCACCCTTTGGTCTGTGGTGTCAGCAACGGAATCAAGAGGGGGGTCCTAGTGCCAGCTACTGGACTTGGTAAGCATCTTGGGTGTCCAGCCACTGGGCAAGAACAGTATGTGTCCCAAAAAACAGCTAGCAGCTGATAAGGGTGTGTGAAGCAAAGGAGGGTGTCTCAGTGCCAGCACCTAGAGTAGGAACATGGGCGTGGTACCAGCTCCTGGGGGCAAGGGGCAAATATACACATCTTCACCAAAGCTAGCGTGCACGGTGAGGGTGCACGTGCAATTTGCTAGCAAACTTCAAGGTAGACTACCCAGCGAGTATGAAGCCCAAGGTCAAGGCAGGCATATCAGGTGGGCAGACAGTCCATGCCAGCATCTGGGGGGAACCACAAGTGCAGAGTGCCTGCAAGACGAGCTTGCAAGCGCACGAATCTGTTTGCTAGTGAGCATCAGGTTGGACTAGCTTACAAGTTGGAGGTCTGCACAGCAGGTAAGAGAAACAGGGATCCAGGCAGGGGTACGGCACAGATGGGCCATGCCAGTCACCCACACATGTGGGTATGCTTGTGATTCTAGAGACTGGGTGGGTGTGTACTCTTACTAGTGAACAGCAATCCTTACCAGCTGGAGAGAAGGAAAGAGACTCAGATGTCTGTAGTTATCTTTTAAGCAAGCCCTGGTAGTGTTACACACAGGTGCTCTTGAAGGCAGCACCTTGTCGGTGCCAGTCTGCGTAGCCAGCCATGATGGGGTAGAGGGTTGGGGGACTGTGCAAGTGTGTCTGTGTTCTTCTCTCCCTCTCTCTCTTTGGGATACACACTCAGACTCGCTAGTGGCTGACCCTAAAAGCAAACAGGAAAGCAGCAGCCACATCCATCAGCCTGGGACAGAGACCCCCAAGTCCCTTGTCTGGGCTCCAGCAGCCGGGCAGGAGGAACTGCCAGGCCCCAGAGCTGCTGGATGTTATAAGCAGCTGCTTATAACAACCCTTAACAGCTACTGCTTCCAAGAGCAACTATGGCTTAGTAAAAAGCTTCCTTCAGCGCTGTTACACACTGGCCACTGAATCCCCAAGTTCATTCTATTGCTGTGACAGAAACAACCAATACTTTTGCTTAGTACTAATAGCTTCACAACACTTCTTTAGCCAATTCATTATCCTAAAAAGGTCTCTCATTACCTTAAACATAGTAACTTGAATATGTCAGTTATGAAGAGGTATATGTAAAACATCAGGATATGAGTCATTTGACACAAACACAAATATTTCATCCAATTAGCACATTGCCAGTCAATTATGAATTATGATTCCCAGAAAACCCATTTAGCCTGCAAGTAAATATCAATTTTATTTTTCCAAGGACTGTTCTTTAGAACAACCTCCACTATTCACCAGTCTAAACACTAGTATTTTATGAAAATTTTCCCTTTTGAGGAACAGGGGTCTGTACTGGGTCCAGTCCTGTTCAATATACTCATCAATGACCTGGATGAAGGGATGGAGCGTACGTAGCCTCAGCAAATTCGCTGATGATACCAAGCTGGGAGGAGTGGCTGATACGCCAGAAGGCTGGGCTGCCATCCAGCGAGACCTGGACAGGCTGGAGAGCTGGGCCGAGGGGAACCTCATGAAATTCAACAAAAGCAAGTGCAAGGTCCTGCCCCTGGGGAGGAACAACCCCAGGCACCAGTACAGGTTGGGGGCTGACCTGCTGGAAAGCGGCTCTGCTGAGAAGGCCCTGGGAGTGCTGGTGGACAGCAAGTGACCCTGAGCCAGCACTGTGCCCTTGTGGCCAAGAAGGCCAAGGGTATCCTGGGGTGCATTAAAAGGAGTGTGGCAAGCAGGTGAGGCTGCATTTGGAGTACTGTGTCCAGTTCTGGGACCCCCAGTTTAAGGACAGGGAACTGCTTAAGCAAGTCCAGCAGAGAGCTCCCAGGATGATCAGAGGGCTGGAGCATCTCCCTTATGAGGAAAGGCTGAGAGACCTGGGTTTGTTCAGCCTGGAGAAGAGAAGACTGAGGGGGAATCTCATCAATACTTACAAGTATCTGAAGGGTGGGTGTCAAGAGGATGGGACTGGACTCTTTTCAGTGGTGCCCAATGACAGGACAAGGGGCAATGGGCACAAGTTGGAACACAGGAAGTTCCACTTAAATATGAGGAAAAACTTCTTTCCTGTGAGGGTGCCAGAGCAGTGGCACAGGCTGCCCAGAGAGGCTGTGGAGTCTCCTTCCCTGGAGACATTCAAACCCTGCCTGGATGCGGTCCTGTGCCCCCTGCTCTAGGTGTGCCTGCTCACGCAGGGGGGTTGGACAAGATGATCTCTCGAGGTCCCTTCCAACCCCTACTGTTCTGTGTTTCTGTGATTCTGAACTTTATAAAAAGAAAGGAAAAGAATTCACTCCTGAATGCTCACGTTTCATTTTGTCCAAAAATATAAACATTAATCTATGTAACAGATCTTAATCTTCTCACCTTTAAAGTTGAGTATGTATATGGATAATGGTAAGCAAAGTAGCAGACATCATCTTTATGCTGGAAAGTCACTGTGAATGTAATTGTATAGTAAGATTTTCCTTTCTGACCTCCAGCAGCAATTGAACTTCTTGAAAAGTGATTCCTAAGAATAAAATGAAGGTAATAAACACATTAGAATTTTTTTTTCTTATCATTGATTATCCTGAACACACATTCTAAGAGCCAGGAAGATTTTTAGTGATGGTATTTCTCTTCTGTGTACATTCAGGTTAAATTCACTAATTCCCACCATCTGTAGATACTTCATTATAGCAGTGACACACATTCATTCATATTGGGAAAAGTAAGCAAAAGCAAGTAACAAAACAAAACAAAAAGAAGCAGCAAACAATTGTCAACTATAAAGTGTAATGCATGGATACGCTTTACCATCTCATCCTGTGTTCCAGGATTGATCTACAACGATTGCACAATAGAATACAAGAGCCTAATCAGCAGCACCACATGATCAGTATTACTGGAAGTCACTATTAAGATTTCAATTAAGTATGCATATATACATTGCCTTAAAAGCTTCTCAGGAACAGCATGATATTTCTGACGAAAGTATAAAAGATAAACAGCTTAAATATTGGCAGTGTGCTAACAAAATAATATATATTTTGATCACCTCTCTTACTCTCCATAGTAACTCAGGAAGAAAACTCTGGTAATTCTATTTTAGTAGTTCTGTTGCAAACAGTCTCAGAAGCTAACATTTCTCCTCAAAAATTGTACTTCATACTTATATTCAGTGTAAGATTGGCTGTATGTTTGATTGGTATACTTACTTATAGTAACAAATATCTGTCCCAACACGAGTCCAAGACGGTCGAGAATTTAATGCTTCTTGAACAGAATACATGAGGGGTTGCATACCTTAAAGAAAAAATGCATCTCACTTTAATGCTTAATATTAAATATCAAGAACTTAGCAGTAATGGACCACATCAACACTTATATGTGAGTCTCCAAACTACCTATATTAATTTACTCACTATCATAGAGCGTATTTTCATGAATGCCAGGGTACTGTATACTCTTTCAGGTGACAAAAGATTCTTCCCCCTCTCCCCTCATCATGTCCTAATTTTCAGAAAATAACAAATTAAAGAAAAAAATAATAATCAGACCTATGGAAGACCAAAATGAAATGTTTAAATGAAAGCTGTGGTTCGCATGAATAGTACTCTACAAGAAGTCTCGGGTCTCATGCCATCCAACTCACCATTACAAAAAGGTTTCAAAGACAATACAAAAAATTGATGGTATCATCCATTCACCTGGATTAGCTGGGAAATAACTGATGTTTCAGGACCAATTTTTATTTTTCAAAGTTTATATTTTTTTGAGAGTATACTTAAGTTGAATACTTAATATGAAGTTAGAGTAAAAAATAACACATATTAATTGAATGTTATTTACTAGTTACACAAATAGCCAAATATGTTGACCAATTCGGTCAGTGTACTTTAAAAAAAAGTACTATCATACTTGCATAAGTATATACAACCTATGAATGAAGATCCAAGGTAACTGACAAAGATTAGTAAATAATTTATAAGCATCTTATTATTGGTCAAACTACCTGGTATTCTTGGATTTTGTCAGTGTGAATTGTACAGTTATGACAAAGAAGAATACGATGCTACTCTGTCCCAAGAGTTTGAGGTTGGGGTGGGGAGAGAGGAGCTTCTCCTCCTCCTCAAAGGATGAATTTCAGAAAACCCAGCAGGAAAAAATTGCTCACGAAACAAATGGTTTTAAGCTGAATGGCACCAACCTCCCCACCCCAGACAAGTGGAAGAAAGGCATATTCAGTAAGCCAGTACTTTTGGATGAAGTACAAGCATCAAACACTACTCATTGGAGACAGCAAGGGTCACCTATGAAGCCCACCATTTCAAAGGAGACTTACTTTTCCCTATCAAATATGTGCCTCTCTTCCCATCAATAAAACAAAAACTGTTTAAGAATATCTCCGCTTACTTTCACGTTTGAAAATACACCTCTATTCAGAAAGGGACTAATGATGACAGCTGTCGTTCTTTTTGTACCTGTGTGGATCAACAGACTTTGGTGTTCTCCCCCCAACAATGCTCTTAGGACAAACTGTAGCTGCAGCTGCCAGTAAATTTATTCTGCTTTGGCCTCGTATACAACAAAACTTCATTTTAAAAACTGAGAGCCAGTGTTTTAAGATACATTTTTTCTTTATAATTGAAACTTGTCAAAACATTTTTTAGTAATACTATTAAAGAAGAATCTGATCTGACAACATGAATATACTACTGATCCCAGGGCAGAGGGAAGAAAAAAGCTGCGCTGTCTAGAACAGATATTTTTCTATGTGTTTCTTCTCAAAGCATGGGAAATGTATCTTACCGTAGTTAAACTGACTGTTTGACTTTTCACAGTTTATGATGTTAAACCGGTAACCAATGCCAGTTTTCATTCCACTGACTTCAAAGTAAAACCATTGATGATAATGATTGCTATTTATATCCGAGTTCAGAATTAGATCATACTCGTTTCTAAAGATTAAAAAAACAAATCAATCTTTTTTTAAGAAGCAGAAATAAAAGGCCTTATGTGTGAAAAGAAGAGTTGAAATATCTTACTTTCTGATCTGAATAACTTTGCGCAGGTTTCCAGATTCAAATCTGGAATTAAACTTCAAAACATCTGCTTCCTCTGGTAGTGAACAACTATGAGTAGAAAAAGAAGAGAGACCAAAATGAATAAAACAAACTTAACTAAAACAAACTCATTAAGTTTATTTTAGCCCTCACTTGGTAATTCAGAAATTATTTTGAACCTTCCTCTAAATACAGCCTGGATAGCAGAAACAGTGTTACATCAGATTAAACTTTCATTGAAGTCTGTCATAATAATAGTACTGCTCTAAGTATTACAAATCATATCACAGAGAAAGTAGAACAGGCTTAGAGTAGTTGCTGAATATTTTTTTTCAGATGGGTAAAAACTCACCTCAAATTATCAAGGTCATACACAACTCTGTCTATAATATCATTTTGATGAATCAGTCTTTCAATATCTTGAGAGATTTTTGTCCTAAAATAAACAGCAGAATTCTCATTTAAATTGTTGCATGTTATTTCCAATTACAAAAGAGGAATTACCTCATAGAGCAATGAAAACTAACAAAAGTTGACATGAAGACAGTGGCACAGATTTTCAGAGAGACCTCAGCCTCACCCACACTTATGTGCACAAACTATAAGTGTACTTAAGTTTAAACACCTGCATTCACAGCTGACTGAGTCCAATAATTGTATGTGAAGGAACTGAGTTTTCATGCACACAACCCACTGGGTTTTATCTTATGGAAAAAAATGCACCATTTCATACTTTATAGTAGAAGCAGGAATTACTCAAACATTACTTATGTTAATGTTTTAATCCAGGACAGCACTTGCTAACATTAGTAATTTACATGAGTCCTACCATAACTAAAATTAAAGAGTTTTAGAGTAGGTCGTGCAGTGAGTGTGTTAGTGCACTAGCTTTTCACCTCTGGAGATCTAGGTTCATTTATCGACTACGTAACAAATAAGAATGAATTTGGTGATGTCAGCCAAATGTCAGGTGTATGTTTATCCAGATCATAAAACCATTGAACAACTGGCAGTATCTAGGTCCTGGTTTGGAAAAGTAAGAATGTGTTGCAGTTCAAGAATGAAATAAAGTGGCAGAGCTGTGTGGAAAAGCTTGCACAGCACCTGCAACAAGAAGAAAAGGAGGCAGATTAACAATGAAGAATACAGGAACAGAGTGGTAAAGTATGTTCAGGCTGGACACTTTCCATTTAATTAAAACAGATATTGTTAACAAATGAGAAAAAGACAGTAAGTGCACAACTCTAGCACCTCTTATTAAATTAAAACTAAGTGAAAAAGAAAACAAGTCACAAGTCCAATGTACTGACAATATTGTAAAAAGGCTGATTCACCACAATCTATCTATTCAGGTTCAGCTCAGGGCAGAGCTATAGATTTTTGATCTTGCACTTGATCTTACACAACTCCTTAGATCAACAGAAGCTTCAGCTCTAAAGGGTCATAATATCTCCCATCATCGCAGGAGTTTCGCCAAGACAAAATCCATTAATGAATTATCAGACATTCAAATACCATAGTGATAACCAATGTAGACAAAATGAAAGAAGAAATGGTATTCAGATGTACGGGAAAAGGAAAAATAGTAGTAGATGTTTTCAGGTTCCAAAAAATCAAGGAAAAAGAGAAGGTGTTTTAAGGAAAAAAAAAATATAAAAACAAGATTGTTGGTGTGGAGCTCTGTATTTATAGGTCAGTCATTTGTGGATCCCGATTTACCTGATGATCTCTTCTAAGTGTCAGATGACTAGAAAATGCTAAAGTGATAAGAAAATACTAAAGTGTACAGCAAAAAACTACCTAAAATTTTAAGAAATGGAAAAAGTAGATATTTAAACCCAAATTTATAGGATATTGAATTATATATTAATTGTCTTCCCTAAAAGGTAGAATATAAAACATTTCAGTTATTCTCAATGACATTTTTCAAAACAATAGTAATTTGGTGAGATTTGGTGAAAACTACATGTTACTAAATGTAAATGAAAAAGCAAAAACACTCCAAAGCACAAATTCAAAAACATCTCCTAGCATCTTGCAAGGCTGAAAAAAAAATCCCCCAAAACCCACCATGACATTTGTGTAATAAAAGTAAAAAAACCCTACTAACTCTCCACCTCAGCCCCCCACAACACTTTCTTAAATTACAAGGATGGATTACAGCAACCATTTGTTTTCTAAAGAAGACGTAGCTGATGAGTGGTAGCTGTTTACATCAAGGAGAACATAAATCCCACTGAATGCCAAAAGAGTTTAGACACAGCTTTGTAGAAGACTTTAAAAGCTTCTCCATGTCCCTGACCAAACTAATTTTCACCACCTTCCTATGAACTATAAATTCCTAAAAAGATTAAGCTCTTTTTAAACAGGTCCCTTTCTCAGAAGTTTTTTGCATTGCAGTAACAAGACTGAGTGATTTGCAGAAAACTGAATTCTTAGAACAGTAAACCCTAAAAACGTGATGGAGGATTTTTGATTCAAGTTTAGCAATGTTAACTGCTATTTCATTCTTGTTTCACACAAGATGTAAAAAAGTAACTTTCAACATAGAAAATACAATAAAAATTAAATATTTTAAAGTTAAAATAAAATATACTCTAGAATTACCTTCATCCAGTTTAGAAATCAGCTTTATGTATAACTACACATAACCAACATGGCGTGTTAAATGTCAGAGTTAATATAGTGCTTTACATCTAAGAAGAACGAGCACTGGAATGACAAATTTCACCTGACTTAACTCAATTTTACTCAGGAAAAATCAGAATTATTAAGTACTACAAAAACATACATGAAGATTTGCAGGATTTTCTTAAAATGCAGTTCTTAGGAGATTTCTGACTCAAGAGTATCTCCCTTCTAAATCAGCTGAATCTATCTAAAAAATAAACTTATAGGGAATTAGTCTATTTCAACACTTAAGAGTGTTTTCTAATAATAGTATATTCATTATGTCATTACTGTTTCAACACTTGGTCATTTCACTAGAAAGACCACTTTTTTACGACACATGTGAAGCAGCTGAAGGATTTTAATTATGCAACCTAGAGACACTTGATCTCTTAATCATTTTAATAACTAAATAGAAGTATGAAGAGTCTATGAAACTGGTTAAAGTTGCAAGTATAAAGCTGAAAGCATTCCATCTAATAACTAAGCAAGTGGCAAGTCTCATACTTGCTATTACATGTTCTGCTAACACGCTCATTTGTCACATCACCCTTCATCATCTTCTAGTACCTCTCAGTGAAGAAATAAATGGGAGTGTTGATGTGTTGGNATGTGTTGGTTTGTTTTATTTTTCATTCTGTGTTTATTGGGTGTCATTCTGCAGGACCTAACACAAAACTGCATCCTCAGCATTTGTTACCTTTAAATTCTGTTATACTGCAAACACTGAAAATAAACACTTAAGTATATTAATTTTTTCATTTTTCCCACTACACTGTCCTGAAAGATAGCTTTGTTAGCACAGCAAAGAGAAGAGTTGAAGTATCTTTAAACTATTAACTGTCCTATCTTTGCTAAGACCTGAATGGAGTATTCAGGTGGGGTTTGTTTGTTTGTTGGGTTTTT
>VZTV01032043.1:0-22124 GCA_013400875.1 Anhinga rufa
CCTACCGTTCTGTGATTCTATGCTTCTGTGAAATAGCTGTGGTGATTTAGGCTGTAAGTATTTCAACAGCTGCCTGCTCCCTCCCTTTGCCAGGGAGAACAGAATTTCTTCTTTTGGATGGGCTACAGTAGTCCATAGGTCAGGGTAGCAAACCCATTTCATCTGCTTTTTAGCTACAATAAACTCTGAACAGGCACACTTAAAGTATGTGCTTGATTATGCTGGTACTCTTCTGGGGGTTTGTGGATGGACTGGAAAATTTTTTGGTGACTGTAGTGCCTTTGTCAGGTCCCTTCTACACGAACGCCTTCTGAGGAAATGTGGACACACCGATCTCCATTTTGGGTTGTAGACAGAATCATATTTTAGCTTATGCCACTGGTTGTGACAAGGCTATAGTGTATTTGGTTGTGTACATGTCCAAAACCTCTTGGTGGGTGCGTTCCCTATGAAGGTTGAAAGGCAAGGGTAGAACTCATTTGCTTTAATTTATGTGTCTGAAGGTAAAGTATTTAGCCTCAGATTGTCATTGTAGGCTCCTTTTATAATCAATGACCAGGGACATGTGCCATCAAAGATGGTATGTGTCATCCTAAAATGAATGCCTGTGAAAAGTTAGGCAACTAAGAGAAACAATTCCTCTGTTTCCTTCCATTATACTTAAAGAGAACATAGGGTACTAGCTCCAACTGCTGTAGATTACTTTTTCAGGCTCCTACAGAGTGGTGGCAATAATTCAATGCTCACTGAACCTGGACATTCCTCTTCACAGGTAACAAAAGTAGAACACAACTATGAAGGTGAAGGCATACAAATAAGTGACAGAAGGACTTGAGATGATAGACATTTACAGTGGCCATCAGGACTGGATGGCTCTCCTCCAGGAGTGATAAAGAATGGAACAGCTGACTTGTTAATAAATATCTACGAGTGATCATCTCATATTTATTATGCCACACTGAGATGAAACCCTAACCCTGACTCTAATTCTAGCCCTAGGAATCACATTTAAGGTATAGATATTTTATTTTTGCCTTATCCTGAAGAACAGAAATATTGTCAATGCTGAACTCATGCTAAAGGAATTCCAAAGAAATACCAACCAGTGATCTTAGTCTCATTACTAAGAATAGTAATTAGCAAACACACTGAGAATGACAAAATACTGAGATGCTTACAATTAAGAGCAAATTATCAGCTTTCATGAGGATAAATTCTGACTAATTTTATGTCCTTTTTTGTAGCAAATTAATAAAGGAAAGGAAAAGCAGCAAATAATTTACTGGCTGAACTTTCACACAACAGGCTGTAAAAGAAACTTGAAAACCACAGGGTTGTAGGAGCTGTTCTATCATTAATCAAAACCTGCAAGAGAAAGGAAGCAAAGGATAATAATATCAGTCTGAAATGAGGTTAAATCTGAATTGTTTGAGTGACCAGTACACGGAAAAGTTTTTTTGTGTACTATCATCAGCCATAGTTGAAAAGAGAGTTAGTCAATTATCATAGAATATGTGTATAATTAACTAGCAAAGCGTTACAGATCTGGAGAAATTATTTCAAGTTGGAGATAAGCACTTCTTTTTCTCAAACTTCATTTCACCCAGCTATGCTGCAAAACCTTCCTACAGCATTATTTTATGCAAGTATCAAGTATCTCATAGATTGAAGAAGGATTCAGTTTCTTCATCCAAATCCCTGGAATACATCAATTTGCTAAGTTTCAGTTTCTGCATTTTTTGGTGTCCATGGGGTAGGATGGGAGTGCAGCTGGTTGCAGTTGCTCATGCCTTATACCTCTTGACATATAAGAGCCTGGAAGAAAGCCATGAGCGTGCCATCGTGAGTATGTTGGCTTGAACATTTGGCCAGTGGCATACAAAATAGAAACCCTAATGCCCGACCCCAGCATTCAAAACATAAAGTACAGTGATAGTGCCACAGAGGGAGCAGAAAGCAACCCATAAGGTAACACCGTGTAAGAACACGGTAAAAATCTCTATCCAGACTTAAAACTTTCTCTGGACTTTTGCATAGGTTTGCCACCAGATTACTTTGTAGGGGCTGGTGGTAACAGGAGCTTGGCAGAACCATGCAGGCGATCTTATTCACTGAACAGTTGCACTGACCAGGTGGTCCTGAGAGGTTGGCTGGGGACACAGATGCTTCTTTTTACACTTTCTAGGAAGTGTCCGGATGCAATTAAGTGAGCCAGGAAAAAAATCTGTTCTTCATTCCTTGGAAAGCTGAGGTGGTACGGAAGAAATTCTTCAGGTTTTCCAGAACATGCTCCTTAAATGGTTTGGTCAAGAAGCACGCTTGACCAGAGAAACACAGACAACACAGTATCCCATTTTTGGATGGGTGGGGTGAGGGGGAGAACTCCTGCAGTGTGGAAAAAACCCAGGGTTGTTTTTTGCTGCCTTCTACACCTTGTGACACCATGAAGGTGTCATACAACGGTAGCCACAGGGTCTGTCACTGGTAATCTTTCCACACCCTGTGGACACAGTGTCATTTACCTGCCCTCTGCCTCCAGACTGGCTACTGATATTGAGTGGAGAAGGTCTTAGCCGGGGCCAGCTTGTGGTAGAGATATTTCCTTGCTTACATGGATGACAGCAATGAGTCTAACTCAGTTCGACACTTTCTTAACTTCATTTAAGTCCTGTTAAAGACAGGGTCTTTGTCTTATCTGTTCTTTTTACAGACTCCTGTTCTTCAGCCCTTGGAAACACAGCAGCTTTCTGGAAGCGAATTGTTTCTGTAGCCAAGGCAGGGATGGCTAACCAAGTAATCTGCTCCAGGACTGCATTCAGCATCACTGGCACACCCATTAAAGCCTGTGAAATGCATGCAAGTAAAATTTATGGAGTATGATTGTCATTTGCCTGTTTCCAATGCCTCTTAGATTGTCAAATAAATTGTTGAAGATTAGGGCTTTATTATCCTCTTTATTGGAGGCATGACTGAGGGATGGAATAGTGAAGGAATATGAATAATAATAAAGAAGAAAGTTGCTCCTAAGATTTTGGTCAGGATGGCATATTCCCAACGAGCTAATGAAGACTTTGCAACAACCCTTTTTTTTTAATGTCTTCAGCTCAAAATGCCAACTGAATGAATCCAAATTAGGAGTGTTCAGCAGAGCAAGAAGGGCTGCAGAGGACTGCTCCTGTGAAAATTAATAGAGACGTTCTGGAACCCTGGCTCAGATGCATGAACGAGTCTGTAACCTCAACTATCAAAAATTCGTTATATACATAGCTTTGGGGGATTTAACAAGCTGTTTGAAAGATCGGAAACTATAGGAGAAATGAAAAACAAATTAAATATGTTCGTTACAGTATCATTACTTCATTTTGCCTTCAGAAACTGGCACGTGTGATTTGGCTGAACGGACATGGAACAGTTTCTTTAATCAGTATGAATTACAATGTGTTTTGCCCTGCTGCTGCTTTCCATTACTCCTTCGTGGCTCAGATTGCACAGGGTTTGATTAATGTACATGCTTTACATGGGGTCATTTCTTCTTTTATAGCCCCACTCATAATTATATAAAAAGACAGCATCTACTCTGGATCAGAACTCCCTTGTTAGTGAAAATACACACTCACTCACTTTTTTCCCCCTGCATTTTTGCTCTACAGTTTTAAAGGAAAATAACTTTGAAGCTCATTTCTGCTCTTTAATGAACACAGTTTTGGTCTAGGAAGAGAGCAAACCTAGAAATTAATAATTAGCCAGAATCACTTTACTGTCCTGATGGCTACAGGCTTGGCCTGGTGGGACACACTTTAATAGAGTCTCAGCAACTAGTAATTGCAGGCGCCAACCATCTTATTGGCCCTAACAAGACCACTTGATTTAGGGATCTAGTTTTAGGTATCCGAGTAAAAACAGTTACTCCTAATGTTCTGTATTTTTGTGATTGGACTGTGTGCATTTAATTGGTAAACAAAATTTAAACCAATGGTGTATGATTGTGTTAATATGTATAACACTGCTAAAAGACTCAGCCTGCCTCCTGGCTGAAAAAGTTAAATTATCCCTTTTCAATATGGATAAAAGTAGATTTTTTTTTTTACTTTCCCAAAAGCTCATGCAAAATTTCATTTCATCCATACTTCAGAATAAACTTTTTATTCTTATATAGATGTAACTCTACAGGCTTAAAAATACCCCATATAAAAGTTATTTAACTTTCAGAAGACTTGACTAATAATTTCTATTGGTGTACAAGAGTCGTTGCATTGAAACTATTCCTGTTGTATTAACATTTATAATACTGCAAATGGTGTCAGACACTGGAAGCACTACTCCTGTGCCCGGGGCTGGCAGAAGGAAGCTGCTCCACAGAGCTTTTTACTCACTGCGAGCAACCACTGAAATACATTCAAGAATCCACATATTATCATTAAACTTAATTAAAAATGGGGAAAAAAAAAATCCCAAACTACCTAAAACTCTCAGCACTGCAGTTTGCATCAAAGGAAATCCTCAGCTTGTTTTTGTTCCCCCCAGTTGCTCTTTCTTTACTTTAACCTTTGCTACTCAAGGTGTGTACCCAGATTTGGGTTAAGACACTGGGATATTTAGACCACAGCTAACTCAGAATTGTTCATATTCTCTCTTAACATACAAATGGCTGTATTTTTTCATGCTGCCAGAGTACTTAGTCCAGTCAGAAGGTAATTTTGGAGGTAGTTGAGGAAACATAAAGGTATAGACTTTTTTTTTACTGTAGATGCACTGACATTGCATCACGACTTGGAAAGTGAGGAATATGGAGATGAAAAACTTGGAAGCTGACTTGACTTTCACTTCCAGCAGCCTACTCCAGTACACCTGCTCATTCCCACAGGCTCTTCACAGTAAGGAAGGGTGAATTCCTCTTCCCAAAGCCACAGAAACACCCTCAGGTAACTCCTGCAAGGTGAAGGCCCCTGTGATTCCTGCAGCCGAGGCACTACTGGTCCACCAGGACACAGTTATGCAAGCTTCAAGACATGTGCTGCTCCGAACAGATTTTCTGTTCTGCTCCAACCATTTTGCACAGTTCAGGCACTAGCAGAGGGCTGCAGCACGTCTGGAGACAGCCAGCAGAGAATTTCCTCCACACAAAGGATCTTTTCATTAGTGTTAAGCACGCAAAGCCAGCAGAGCTGTGCTCTGCACCAGCTGTGCTGCCCTTCAGTGGTTTACCAGTGCCAGGGGAAAAGGGCAGACTGGAGAAGAGAGACTGTCAGAGGTCCGTGTCTGTTTTCCTCAGCACTGTCCTCCAGGGAATTCCACACAGCCCCAGGATGGGGGGCACTGGCAGCCTCCACACAGAGCCCCTGCACCAAGACCATCAGCTGCTGTTGATGAGGAACAGTGGAGATTTTCATATGTATTTAAGCACATGAGGAAAAAATACCCTCAGCGGCAGCCCCAGCACAGCCAGGTGGTAACACACAACCTGAAAATTATCCAGCAGGCAACAATAGGACATCTGACACAGGTTTTGTTCAAAACAGGCTTCAGCAAGGTACATGTCTGCATAGGAGGGAGCAGAGGGATATGATGTGCCAGCACATCTATGAGGGTGGAAGGAACTGTACTTTAAAGGAACTTATTTGTTTTCATGTCTTTAAGGGATGCTGTCAGTCTCTATGCTCATCAGAAACAAATCAGAAACAAGTTTTCCAGTAAAGTGAGCATGATCTTAACAGCATCTGACATGTGAACATCTTCTGAATACAATGGCATGTTATTGCTTTTTTGTATAAAGTATCCTTGGGAAGAGTACTCCATGACAGAGAATTTACTGTAAAAGCAGAGCCAATAAAAAGGTGACTGAAGAAGGAAAGCCTTCTCATTTCAGTGCTGTAAACATGGAGGTGGCTGTTCAGATCTGGCTTGAAGCCCAAGACATCTTACACTCTTCCCATAGCATCAATTTCCAACCTGCGCGAAGAGGGGTTTCACGCTGGTTGGTGAATCCCCAGGCAGCAGCAGCCTCTGGGCTGTCATGACAGCCATGGGGTTATGGTTGGACGCTCAGCACACACTGCATGGAGGTTGGGTTTGTGACTAATCCTTTACCATCAGCTGACTGCTGCCCTCTACCAATGCTTCTCCAGTTCAGAGATCACAGGAAGTCATTTCCACCTGGCCGTTCTTTCGTATTGCTGACTTAATGGTACTTTTCTGACAAATGGTACCAGATTATTCTGGGAAATAATGTATGAAATGACCATTTTATCAATCATCTAAAATATAGTATACCCTCTTTGATCTCTTTCAATTCAGCAGTGGCCCCTAAACTGTTTCTTTCCTAGGGTCAGGGTCATTCTTGATTACTGCAGTGGTAGACTACGGCCTGTGACAGGGAACATGAACAGCAATATCCCAAGTATGTCAGCATCTCATTGCAGTGTGACTGAAATACAAATGATTTTTTGACTCATGCTGTGATGATTCAAGAAAAGAGACTTTCCATCTCTACCACAGTACCTTCACAGCTCTTATGAGTGGAGCTTTTCCAGAGGGTGAGCAACCTGGGTAATCTCTGCTGTTTGAATCATTAGTCTTTGTCAAGTATTCCTTGCTGTGATAAGCTTTCAGTTTAATTTGTGGATAGGATCATTCATATTCAGAGCAGTGGTAGCAGAGCTGTATCCAAACAGGATAAATGCTGGTCCTTACTTGCCACAGTATTACTGCAGTTCATGATGCTGATGTTACCTGAATTAGAGGGAGGGTGATTAAGAGTGCCATAGTCATCCAGTGGCACATCAGGTATGTGTTCAAGGAAAGACATGCAGCCCCTGCTCCCCTGGTCTGCACCTCAGCATCACCAAGACCAGCACTGAACTGCACTGGGGCCACCACCAGCCAGGGCTGCTGCCACCCTGGTGTGAGACCTTCTGAGCAGCTGCAGCAGTGGGAGTCACGGACACAGCCTCTCAGGGCATCTTTAGGTCTCCCTCTCCAGGAGCAAGGCTGTTGAAAAGGCAACTGCTGACCCTGATCGTCAGATCCTTCGTATGCCAGCTTCTTCAGAAGGTAAGATTGTTAATCCATCACTGAAGAAATGCTCTCTTATTGCAGCCGCATGACTGTTATGTATTTGGGCTTTCAGGTTAAGCAGTTAAGCAGAGCAAAGAGTAGTGAGGAAATACTTAGAGACAGACAGTCTCCTGGGCCCTCGAAGCCAAGGGGCTTCCCCGACTCTTTGAAGCTAATTTATTTATTAGCTGCTGAGGAACAGCAATAACCATGTGTCAGTATTTACCAGAATTTGTCCCCGATAACCTTCCCCACAAGGTGGGGCTGGCACCCCTACGAAGCAAGGCAGAGGGAGCCCACTCTGAAGTCTCAGCAGGTCCATGGGGGCTGGCATCCGCCATGCAGTGATGGTAGCTCTGCCAAAGTTACTGCTACCTTTAGCATTGCAACAGACTACTTAAATGTAACAGGGTTGCAATTTAAAACGCTAGAAACAGGTTTTCCATTGTCACTGAAAATGAGGAATAAAACTCCTGAACACTGGGCATATTAAAGAGCAGGCATTACTTTATTTGGTGCCGGGTGCATGGGGGATCTTTCCCCCTAATAAACACACCTACTATAATTTCTTTTTGATGTTTATACATGACAGTTAACACACTACTCCTATCTAATACATAACCATTGACCTGGCTGGGCATCCCCTTCTTCTATTGATCTGTATCTTCTCCACTTAAAATTAACGCTACAGTGTGATTTTAATTCACTGCTCATAGTCAAAAGGAGTTGGAGGTTGGTCCTGTCGCCCCCCAGTTGAGTCTGTGGTCGCAATCTCCCCCTGCTGGAATTACTTTTCCCCCAGTTACTGTGACTCTCGCTGATTTCATTGTTTCATGGTTGTGGCAGCCGTCCATCTTCCTTGCAGGTGAATGTTTCTTTCTGTTATGGGTCCTTGAAGTTTCTCAGCTTGTGAACCTTGAACTCCCTTCACAAGTTGGCTCACTGAGTCGTTTGCATTTGTCAGGATGTGGGTTTAGGTTAATAATGGCTCAAGCTGCAAGTTTAACCCTTTAGTTATTTACCATAATATACCATAACCATGAGTTATGATTTCCACAGCCGCCTAAGTTCCATGGGAAGTGTATGGTTTGACCCCCGTGCCTACAGTGACGCCCACCATGCTCCTTGGCTCTGGGCACACACATTTCCTTCAGCTGTATGACTTTAGCTGGCAGTCATCTCGTTTTCAGAAGAAAGATCTGAACCTGGACGTTTGCAGCTGGGGTGGTCCGTCTCATTCCTCCTCATTCACTCTCCTGTTGGTTCAGCAGCCCAAGCACAGGGCCCGCCGGGGCCGGAGCCTTGGCCCGGGGCTGGGGCCTGGGCCTGGGCTGGAGCCGGGGCCTGGGCCAGGGCCTGGGCCGGGGCCAGGGCCGGAGGGACCGGAGGGACCGGTGCTGCCACCTGCCGGCGCCGGTGCCCTGCAAGGCCCCGGCGTGAAACCCCGGCACCCCCCCAGATCTTCCTTCTCCCCTCGCTTTGTGCCCTACACAAATTTTATATTATCTTCTGTTTTTCAAACTTGTGTGGGACCACGCATATCCCAAGCATTCATAGAACATCCAGCATGTTTTATCCTGCTCTGTAATGTAAATATTAATAATGCATACTGCATGTTTGACGGAGGTGATTTTTGAAAAATTATGTCTAAGGGAAATGGTAATCACTTTTTTTTTTCTTTGCAAGAGCTTGTTTCAGAAAGAATTCCTTCAGTTCAGGTTGTGCCAGTATTTCACACAGTGTGAAATACTCCTGGGGCACATACACCGTATATATGCCTGCAGTCTTGATTTTCCTACTTGTCCAGATAAAGGCACCTGTCCAAGTTTGCAGCTGCCCAAGACTGCCCCTGCTCCCTTCTGTCTGAACATTTAAGTTTTCTTAAATGGGAAAAAACGGACAGGGAAAGGACAGGTATGGTGTTTCAAGCATGAAATCAGGACATGAGTGTTTAAGCATCCAGACTGAGCAACAGAGTGATGCCCTCGTGCCCCGTAAGACAGTCATATCCTGACTGTCCTTTTGTGATTGGAGTCATTTGTGTTTCAAGACATGACAACACAACTCCACAAAACCCCCATGTACTGTAGTATGAGACTACTCACTTGCCTACTACTTAGGTTGTAGATTCTTCCAGGATGTCTTCCAAAAGGATATCTATCTTCCAACGGATATCTTCTCAGGATAACGACTACAAATCCTGTAGAACTGCAGAAATTGAAGTATCTTCTGAAGCATTCCATGGTTGGGAGGATGTAATTTCACATCATCACAGAGGAAGCGAGGATCACAGTCACTGGACTCCCATGATTTTGGACGAAATCCTGGGAATTGTAAAGCATCTGTGAAGGATGGCACATGCGAGCGGAGGGCTCCTGCTTTCATCTTCTGATGAAAAATGTTCTTAGTCAGAGAGAGGAAGTTGATGCAACACATTAAAATCCTCACTTTCTTAGCCAAAATAGAAATGCCTCTATGGGGATGCCTACATTGCAGCCAAATTCATGACTACAGCTCCGGGTGGTTCAGACTATCGTAATTCCCACCCACAGGCTCCTGCTGCATTAGTGATAGTAAGGGGTAAGTTACATTGACTCAGCTCTCCTCTCTCTGTTGTAACTTGGGTCAAATGGAAAGGATTTTTTCTTTATCATACTTACTGGAAAAGATGTCAAGGAGATGACCTTGAGCATTCAGCCATAAAACTATGGTATCATGCACATTTTTAATTCATTCTGAATAATTAATATCTTATTGTGTATTTTTAAACAAAAACCTCTGGAAGTTACAAAGGGAAACATGGAGTCTCAAAGGAAAAAATGTACAACAGATATTAACAAAACCCCTACTATGTTGGCCACACGTGGCCCACGACTATTCAGTATTTTTGATTACCTCACATGGCCAGACTTGTCGAAGCCTTTTGAAAGTCTGGGTAAGCTGTGCTAGCTTTGTTTCCATGCTTAGGAACATATGTAGAGAACTGTAATCAAAGAGGGAGATTTTTCCAAGGTGAGGCTGCTTGATTAGGTATCAGACTGTGACAGCCAAAGCATCGTTATGGATCAAAAATATAGCTAATGAGTGGAAAACACGCTAGAAATTAATACTATATTTCTTCATGACAAAAAGCTAATAGAGGGTCATCTCAGCTTTCTCTGTTAGATATGACATAGTTTGATATGTAAAATAAAAGAAGAAAGACAGAAGGTCAATAAAGAAGAGAGATGAATGAGGTAACTCTCACAAATGGTACAATGTGTAGGATTCATTTCTCTAACACTGGCTATCTTACTATGCCTTGTCTAAGCAGGTTGTTTCACGCCACTCCATTTGTGAGGTGGAGTAAATTACTGTGGTGAGGTTCCTGTTTCTCTCCATTGACCACAGAGGGAACCCAGACATCCACCCTCTCTACTTGCTCACCTTCTGGCAAGTTATCCTTCCTGCTTCAAGTTCTTTTGTTTACCCATGTCCAGAAAAGACAAAGCAGAAATTCAGAGACTCTTACCTAGATTTAACTGAAGGGGTGACACAATATTAGATGAACCTCATTGTTAATAAATGAGAAATAATTCACCCCAGGGACACCTATATCGGCTGACAGGGTCTCCTGCAGGAGGCCTTCAAGAACACCTCTCTTCATTGGCTGTGTAGCCTATGCCCAAACCATTCAGTCTGGGAACTATGAGGAAGAAATGTGCCTCACAGGCTGAAAGAAAGCAACAGGCTGCTTTCAGGACAAGGTACACCATGTATCCATAGCTCAGTTCAGATGCAGTTGTAGAGGATGGAGGTGATGAGCTTAGGCAGACTGATTTATGAAGCTACCGGCAGGGTTCCTACTTTGCACCTATGGTACAGGTGCAAAGGTTCTTTGTGCTGTGGAAACAACAGTTTTCACTCCCACCAGTTTCATGATGAGTTGCTTCTCACAGGATGCTTTCCATGGTGGGCTGAGGTCCTAAGAGCCCACCCAAGGACAGTTTTTTGGGTTTGTTTTCTGCAAAAAAGTGGACTGTAAAGAAGGCTAGAATACAATGCTGCTAATTCAGATAAACGATGTCAAAACTGGAGGCCGGACTGTTAGCGCCTGAATACACCCTAGTGAACAGTTACTTTCACTGCTATATTTGTAATCATATTATATTAATGCAATTAGTATGCAGAAACAGTAGGTGCTAATCTACTCTCTAAGAAGAGGCTATTTTTTTTTCTGCAATCAGAAACCTACTTTGTCAAGGTCATGAATTACCTCATTCCTCGGCAATGTCTGATCTCAGAATGTGACCAAACCAGCCTCCATTTACTGGTTAATACTTAACAGTTTGTTTCAAGTTCCTGATAAAGTCTGGGTCAGATCTCCTGAAAACATCTGAGGGCACAGAGTTAATGTTTATTTTAGCAGGATGAAAATATGAACTGCTTATTTCTGTAGCCTCTTGTGATTCGATTTTATTTCCAGCATGAAACAAATGGGGCACAAGCAGCCACCTGCCTTGCCAGGGAGACCTAATAAAAGAGCTGAAAAGAAAAATCTCTCAGAAATAGCAGACTAGATGGGAGGAAGCTACAAAGACTGGAATAATTAGTTACCACTGCTGTCAAATAGTTTAATATAGTTTAAGGCCAAAAATCTACCCTCATCTAACTTTTGATCAGGTTATGCAGTTTTTGCAAAACCTTTTCAATTCTAACTACTATCTCTGCATTTCTTTGCTTAAATCCAGTATAGATTATACTACTTCCTAAAATCCACACTACTTAATTACTTCTTTCCTTTCAGCTAGCTGGATTATGTCAACATAAGTTTTATGATCCTTCCAGGTGATAATCAAGAAGCAAGATAGCACTTATGGCTTATTAAAAATCTTGAAAAATAAAGCCTTGGACAGTTGCTAGCCTTCATGTGGGTCTAATTTGTACTAGAGGATGAGTTAGTCCACAATCTGGGAGACCTTTGCAGACCCTTTCTACAGTCATCTCCTACCCTGACAGCACCTCAAAATCTCAGTGTCCCACAGAAGA
This sequence comes from Anhinga rufa, assembly GCA_013400875.1. Classification (NCBI taxonomy): domain Eukaryota; kingdom Metazoa; phylum Chordata; class Aves; order Suliformes; family Anhingidae; genus Anhinga; species Anhinga rufa. The sequence goes on from VZTV01032043.1 coordinate 12,082, forward strand.
GACAAATGAGCCATCATTTTAATCTGAAATGCCACAGTTTTTAGATTAATGCTTTAAAATAAGCTGACCCAAATTTCAATTTAATTTATATGTAACTGCAGTGGTTCAGGGGCTGCTTCATAAAACCATTCCTTTTACAGAGGTGAGGAGGATTCAAGTGAGAAACAGAGCGAGCGTACAGGAGCTCTTTCCTGGTAAACACTGCTGAAAGTGTCTGAGAACTTGCTGAGTGCACCCTCAGTAAGTTTGCAGATGACACCAAATTGGGCAGGAGCGTTGATCTGCTCTAGGGTAGGAAGGCTCTGCAGACGCATCTGGACAGGCTGGATTGATGGGCCAAGGTCAATTGTTTGAGATTCAACAAGCAACCCCATGCAATGCTACAGGCTTGGGGAAGAGTGGCTGGAAAGCTGCCTGGCAGAGAAGAACCTAGGGGTGCTGGTAGACACCTGGCTGAACACAAGCCAGCAGTGTGCCCAGGTGGCCAAGAAGGCCAACAGCATCCTGGCTTGTATCAGGAACAGTGTGGTCAGCAGGAACAGGGCAGTGATCATGCCCCTGTACTCGGCACTGGTGAGGCCACACCTTGAACACTGCGTTCAGCACTGTGTTCCTCAGTAGAAGAGGGACACTGAGGTGCTGGAGCGTGTCCAGAGAAGGGCAACAAAGCTGGTGAAGGGTCTGGGGAGCAGCTGAGGAAACTGGGGTTGTTTAGCCTGGAGAAGAGGAGGCTGAGGGGAGACCTTATCATTCTCTACAACTACCTGAAAGGAGGTTGTAGTGAGGTGGGTGTTGGTCTCTTCTCTCAAGTTAGTAGTGATAGAATGAGAGGAAATGGCTTCAAGCTGTGTCAGGGGAGATTTAGATTGGATAGTAGGAAAAATTTCTTTACTGAAAGAGTGGTCAGGCATTGGAACAGGCTGCCCAGAGAGGTGGTGGAGATGGAGGTATACCACCCGTGGAGGTATTTAGAAGATGTATAGACATGGCACTTCAGGGCATGGTTTAGGAGACACGGGGGCGTTGGGCTGACGGTTGGACTTGATGACTGTAGAGGTCTTTTCCAACCTTAATGATTCTGTTCTATAGTTCTGTGGGAATTAGCAGCTTTGGGACTTTCTGATTTCTATTAGCCTAACCTTTTTATGAAACTTTTGGCCTCCACAAGGTGAGGAGTTCTGCAATGTAATCGTGTACTGAGAAAAAATGATTACTTCCTTTGGTTTTAAACCTCTACCACAAGATTGTCATGGTTACTCTCACTATTGGTAGCCTCCTGCTAGTTTTTAATCCTTTGTATTGGTAATTTGAGGACAGAGGCAATGAGGTAAATGTTTTTTGCTGGAGAACAAACTCCACTTCCATTGCCTGGATTGCCTAAATTTCTCCATTTTAAAAAGGCCTTGAGTTTCAAGTTGTTACAGTTCTTGTGCCTTCATACAAAGGTTTGTTGCTGTCATGGTTTAGCCCCAGTCAGCAACTAAGCCCCACACAGCTGCTCACTCATCCTGCACCTGCAGTGAGATGGGGGAGAGGATCTGAAGAGCAAAAGAAAACTCGTGGGTTGAGATAAGAACAGTTTAATAATTTAATAATAATAATTATAAAAATAATAAATTGTAATGAAAAGGAAAATGAGAGAGAGAGAGGAAAAAAAAACCCAGGAAAAACAAGTGATGCAACCTCTTACCGCCCGCTGACCAATGCCCAGCCTGCAGTGATTGCCCATCGCTGCCCAAGCAGCGATCGCTGCCCCCCAGCCAGCTCCCCCCAGTTTATATGCTGAGCATGACATCATATGGTATGGAATATGACTGGCCAGTTTGGGTCAGCTGTCTGGGCTGTGCCCCCTCCCCTCCCGGCTTCTTGTGCACCTGGCAGAGCATGGCAGGCTGACAAAGTCCTTGACTAGTCTAAGCACTACTTAGCAACAACTAAAGCATCAGCGTGTTATCAATATCATTCTCATACTAAGTCCAAACCACAGCACTGTACCAGCTACAGTGAAGAAAATTTACTCTACCCCAACCGAAACTAGGACAGTTAAAAAGCTTTTCTCTTTGGTGATCACGAGATGTACTCACAATGAATATAAGCACATTGCGAACTTGTGTACCTTATCCATCAAAACACAGGCTTTGATCTAAGCTCACTGAAATGGATGGATTTTTTTTCTATCTGCTCTGAAGAACACAGCTAACAAGTGTTCACTGTGATTTCTCCGTTTGCACTCTATTGTTTTTGATTTCCTTTTGTTACTGTTTTCCACATGTCTAGAAGTTAGCCAATTTATAATTGTAATCAAAAACTCATAACAGAATTTAAATTCAAGTCCATCCTTCTTCACTGAAGAATTTTAGCATAGGCCTCATGTAGGTACGCTTTTAACTGTTAATGGTATTCCTAAGTGCTAAGAAAATACTTCAGCACTCAGCTGACCAGCAACAGGCTATGTGATCAGGTCCTTACTTGCCATTTCACTGAGAATGGAAATCTTTTTCTACAGTCACTCTGGATGTGTCACACAGACACAGATGATTTTACTCCTTAAACAGACCAGCTTTGACACAAGCAGGTGTTTGAAGTCGATTAGATTATATCATATTAAATCTGGAATGAGTTTCACCCAGCACTTCTGTTTAAATTAGGGATTTAGATTAAATATCAACAAGCATTAATAATTTTTGCAACTTCCTCTATCTCACAGAAACTGCTTTCTCAGTGTGTTAAAAGAATACATATAATTCACATTCTATGAAAAAAAAAATCTCATAATAGAGAGGAACTTTTTCCTTAAGCATCTTCCTTCTTCCACCCTTTATGGTTCTAACTTTTCTCTCTGATTTAAGAGTTTCTTGCCTCAGGTGTGAAGGAAAGTTGGGATACCTTATACTCAAAGCTGCTGGAACCAGTCAGTGATGTGTCAGGCCAAATACGGAACTGGTTTGCTCCCATAAGCAATTTAAGCAACATTTCAGTGAAGTTGGTATGAGTGTAAATCAGCACAGAACGCAGGGCTACGTTTCTGCAGTGCCCTGAAGATGAAAATGTCATGACAATTACTAATTATTACTGATAACTAAATAGCCAAAGAAAGGCAATCTGCAATTATGTTTACCTCCCATTTGGTATTTCAAATGGAAAAAGCAATCAAGCAAATTTTCAAACAATATTTTCAGAGCCAAGGCCAGACCAGAAAGTACTAAAGCAATTACTTCAGCAACATGCTTTTATAAAGGGAATCACCAGCAACACGTTTCATTTCTAGGTAACTTCCTGGGCTCCCAGGAAACATAGCAGCATCTACAGTCTGGAAAGATGTCAAAGCAATAGGATGCAATTCAGAAACTAAGTGCCATAAATATACTGCTTCAGCAAACATAATTTGCATCCAATTTTCCCATAACAGAACTACATAGAAGATAACGGTATTATAGCAGGAGAAAAAAGTTTCGGTTTCAGCTGCAAACAGTAGACACTGTTTGTCAGAGGCGATTTTAAAGTATTTTTGCTCTTGAATTTAGAGCAGGATTATGTCTATATAATTAGATGGGAGAATATTTTTTTGAGGTGGCTGAAGGTCAAATCCGATCATGCTTATTTATACCTTGGCTGTGAATAGTTCCACTGATCTCCATAAGACTTCTGGAGGAGTACCCAAGGTGAGTAATGATGAAACTTGGTTATTAAAAAAGAAAGGGCAAAAGCAAAACAGAACAGTTTTATAAGATCCATCAACAGCAAATTTCTAAACAGTGAAACTGAAAATTTGCTCAAAAGAATGACACAGAAATGAATTCCCAGAAACATTGTGACATAAAGGGATGCACTGGGGAATGCTGCACTTTATTTTAATCATAAATATATCATATGGTTAAAGACACAGGAAAATAGGAAATTCTGAATGCAGTATCTTTATGTAAATTCTCGACAGGATATTACAGTATGGCAATGTTTGAAATGTAAGCATGTTGTTATGCTGTCTTTGAAACAATTTTAATAAACCTTAGGGTTGTTTTAGTAGGCTTTAGTGCCTAGATGTAATGTCTAATACAGTGAAATTCCAATCAACCAGCTACCAACCCAGATCTGAAATACTCTGTGTTTTTTATCTCTTTATACAAGTTAGAAAGCAGCTAGGAAGTCCTCTTTCATATTCTAGAAGGGAAAGATTTTGTGTTACAGAAGTAACTGTTACTAACAAAATCATAACATCCTTTTTTCTAGTTCTAAACTGGAACTAAAAGAGGACTTCAAAATTTTATACAGTAAGTCTTCTAATTTGAAGACCACAAACAAGCAAAAATTTCCAGTATTACTCTCTAAAAACATGCTGGTATCAATTATATTTGCATATTTCAAATTCCACTTTGATCATCCTTTCTTCTCTTAATCTCCAAGTCTCATCTTCACGCATGTAAGTAAATCATGACTGTCTTTATACTCCTAATTACATTAATATTTCCTTTCTAAATAAGTTTTATTATCCACCAATAGCTGGTGCATCCCTTGCCCATGGGCCAGGCGTAGGCAGGTGAAGCTAGAATCCACGAAGGAGTTTGATGCTTTTAGGAGAAATCATTGTGATAAATTTCATTTCACAGTGGTCGGTTAATGCTTTGAAGGTCACAATATTATCTTTCTGTAAGGGGATAAAAAGAGGACAGCTGTTCTTTACTGCCAAATTCAATCAAATTCTTTTGACCTTTAACAAGCATCAGGAGGAGAAGTCCCACTTCTCTCTGCCTGCTGCCAGTATGGGTGGGGAGGAGTTCAAAGAGGAAAGGAAAAAGGGCTTCACAATGGCTTATCCAGCCAAGAGGTGAAATAAAAGTGTAGTAACGTGGCTAAAGGCAGGACAAAGTGTAACTCCTGACTGGATGTGATTTTGCCCTACGGCAAAGTTGTCTGTGGCGCTCTTCAATGGCCTTTTCTTCCGGACCAGGAACAATGCTGACAAGCTTGGCACCACTTGAATTTCTTCATAGGGAATAGCTATGGCTCACAGCCTAGAGAAATGACTTAAAATTAGGGTATAAAATTAAGAAGATACTTGATATGCATGAATGTCAATAGTGATGAGGTGGGCTCAACTGAAAACACAGGACTATTCTTCCGTATATGCCATTTTTTTAACAATTGACATGACAGTATTGAACTTGAGAATAAAAATAAAGTTCTTCCAACTTTCACAAACCTGTGTTGTGAAAATAACTTCACATTTAAAGGTCACAAGTTGCGTTTGTTTTGGGTCCCGTGTCATTATTAGTCACTGGGATTCTGCCAAACCTGCACTCGTATTCCTGTTTGTGGGCTGCTGCAGCCCGTAGGACTTCTCACAGATACATGGATCTGTTTGTCATAAACCTTGAGGAGTTTATCAGAACTAAAGAAAATTCTGTCTTACTTCCAGCGAATTTACTCCATCCCTTTCATGATGCTGGAAAGAGTGAAAACCTAGTGCATCTTTTTATAGGCCATAATTCTGTAACTTCTTGCAGGCATATAGACCTCTGTACACATTCACACCCAGTGCCCTATTAAACTCCAGTAACGTGATAGGATAGTAGAATAGCCTTGGGTTCTCATGTGTTGATGGAGTCTGATTAGACCTTAAAATGCTGCAGTTAGAAAAAATAAATCTATGAAAAACTCAAATTTTGTGCAATTACCAGAACTTCTTGCATTGTGATGACTTTGAATCATGGTTGCTTACTTTCTGATCGGGCCCCCAGTCCTATATTTCCAAGTCATTTGGTGAGTACATCCATGCTAAGCCTCCTGAAATTCAGGAAAAAAGTTTTTTCATTGATATAGCAGAAAGTCTAGAAAAACTAGAGCACCGATTCCTTCATATGGTAAAACATAACAATCTATCTAGATAGGTACAAAATACTGGAGGACACAGATGATTGTGGTGAATGGGAAGTACTAGTAAGGGAGGAATTGAGATGGCTGGTGGCATGGACACAGCAGGACTACTCCCTCCACATGGTGCCGGCTCCTGGCCGTTCACAAACTCAGATTCCTTGCTGAAGAATGCTGATTTGAGACCTTGACTCACAGTTGAGCATTGAAGGATAAACTAACTTCCTACAGAAGACCTGGGTGGGGAGTTCCTCCTGGGCCCCTATTTTCATCTGCATCTGTGCATCAGGGAAGAGTTTACTACAGCTCAGTGGCTGTATCTACAGCTTGGGTTGCCTCATGGTTTCTACCTAAGACCTTCTTTTCAGTTGCCTGTCACACAGACAAATTCTAATCATCCAGGCCAAGCTTTCCCATGATAAGGATGTCTCAAGATGGATGATTTACCCGACTCATTTTCAGTGCACTGTGGTTCGGACACCCACCAGGCAGAAGTAATACAGCGATATGCTTGTTCAATCCTGGTGAAAGAAAACAGTCCTACAGCTGAGGTGCTCCAAGAGCTGCAAGGTTTGAAGAGGAGGCAAAGCAGGGACACCTGCCAAGGGGAAGCAAAGGCCTGTGCACTTCGCCTGGCATGAGCAACCAACGATGCCCAGCTGAGGCTTCAGGGAACTGAAGCTTAGTGGCCCCAATCCACGGGCTGCCTCATCAGCCTCTTCTGTGCAGATCACAAAACCAGCAAAAAATTACTCACTCTCACTGTTGAGCTAGCTTTTCATCAGCTCATCAAGCTCAGTTGGCTTGGGGAATGGTCAAGCAGAAGGCAGCACAAGGAAAGGGGTGGGAAAAGGAGAGGGAGAAAGGGGTAGTGAAAGGGGTGGAACCACAGCCCTAGAGAAAGCAGACTAACTCTTGATTTGAAGTGCAGGGCAATTTCCCTTGATTAAGGCATCTAGGCTGTGGAGTAATCCGTGGGGTGAGGAGGAAGAACCTAGTCTATGTAAGGATAAATACGTAGGCAGAGCAGTGGCAACATGATGAATAGCTCTTTCAGGCTTTGTAGTGCCTTGAGAGTGAACTGTAGTTAGGGCTGTCTGGAAGATGATGAGTGCAAATATTTCTGTTTAATGAGCATGCATGTTCAGTTGCTCATTTAGAAGAAAGAAGTCATAAAGGAAGGCAATAAGCAAAAACAAACCCAGAAATTGCTGAGCTTCACAAACTGCTACCTGTTCATAGCTTTTGCAGTTACCTCATGCCTCGTGAAGAGGTGCAACACATAAACCACTGGAGTGCCAGCACGTTTGGAGGATGAGGACTCAGCCTCCCTTACTGCCCTTCTCTTTTGTTCATAAGGCCTAGGATTCACTAGATAACTGAGGTACCTGCCTGTATTTTATGGATTCGTCCATGTTTAAAAACCAGCATGTTTCTTCCAGCAGTTTGTACCTCCTTTATCATTACCAAAAGTCCCACTGAGGTCCCCTGTGGTATCTCCAGAAAGCACTCATCTGGGCATGGAGGTTCAACATCCCAGAAGGCAGAGATACTGCCAGAGGAGGAAAAAGAGGGACAGTTTGAGGAGATGAACACCAAGGCCACAGCAAACCTGTGACACGTTGGGGGCAACAGACAGTAGCTGGCAAGACATATACCTTCAACCACTTGCTCAATTTTTCTCCAAAATAAGACCAGCTCAGCAAAAAACAACCCTGTTCTGTGACAAGTATTTCACCCCATGAGAACTTACAAAATACTGTTAGCCTGGAGACCAAATGGGGCCCATAGGCAGGACAATGTATATAAATACTTAGGGAAGGCTGGCAAGGAAACAAATCATCAGGCTCTAATTTTCTCCTGCAAAATTAGGCAGCTTTCATACTGTGGGAGACTAGAAAAGTTGAGTTACCCTGACGCCAGTACAGTCATTATTGGTTCAGGTTTTTGGCTGGCATACAAGGCTGACATTCCCATTCTTGAGGGGGTTTTACTCTAGCACAGAAAACGGTAGGAAACTTCAATGTGTTGTCCTCCTCGGTAAGCTAGCCCAAGCGTCTGAATTCCAGAACATCTGGAGACCAACCGTGATGACCACGTCGCCATGCTGGCAGGAAGGCTTAATGAACAGCCTCACTGTAATTAAATGGTGTCCTCAGATGCTCTAAAATGAAAAACAAAAAAAACCCAGACAATGTGTGCAACCTTCATACATACACTACCCAGACAGTAAAGTACTCCATATTCTTTCCTATCAAGCAACTTTTGACATTCTTCATGCCCATACTTACTACAGTGGAGACTTCCTGATACAGACAACTCAGTGATTTGGGGAAATTATCTTGCAACAGGCCTACGCATCTGAGGGCTAGAGAACAAATTACAGGTTCTTAATGTTTTCCCAAATATTTTCACATATGCTCTGTTATTATCTGTATTGCATTACAGACTATCGTGAACCATTTGACTTTAACAACAGGTGACTTAAATTGTACACCATAGATTGGAGCACACTCATACAGGGAGACGTTGGCAGTAATAACCAAACACACTGTGCTGTGCCAAGCAAGCATGTTCTCCTGAGGTCAGAGGAAGCTCAGGCTGCTGAGGACTTCACAACCTTGAGCCTTTAAGGGCCAACCTCAGGAGCCCTTCTACATACCTGGAACCTGTCCGTGTCACCATTTTCCTAAATTCTCCCAAGGATCTGAAACAACACATGGTTCTCTCCCATCTTGGTGCATCTAATTATTAGGGGTAGATTACTATGAAACAGAAATGATCCTTTAAGTAAGTGGTGAGTGGGAGGTGGATAGTAGTGGGATAATGCACACCCCCGGCTGAGTCAGAGTCGTTAGCTGTGGTACCAGCTCCAAATGAGTGTTGGGCCAGAGGGATTTGTAGTCTCATTTAGATAGGCTACTGTTAACATACAAAAGTAATACATAGCCATCAGTGAAAGTTGGCTGGTGACACTTTCAGGAGAGTCCCCTGTCTGACTGACTGGTGCTAGCTGGAATTACACACACTCAGAAATGTGGGAATGTGGGTATTTATTTCCAGCAACTGTGGAAAACATCTGTGAAGGGAGCAGTGTCCTCCTTTTATAGCGCGTGTTATTCCTGGAGAAGAGAAGACTGAGGGGGGATCTTATCAATGTTTATAAATATCTGAAGGGCGTGTGTCAGGAGGATGGGACTGGACTCTTTTCAGTGGTGCCCGATGACAGGACAAGGGGCAACGGGCACAAGTTGGAACACAGGAAGTTCCACCTAAACATGAGGAAAACCTTCTTTCCTGTGCGGGTGCCAGAGCAGTGGCACAGGCTGCCCAGAGAGGCTGTGGAGTCTCCTTCCCTGGAGACATTCAAACCCCGCCTGGACGCGGTCCTGTGCCCCCTGCTCTAGGTGTGCCTGCTCACGCAGGGGGGTTGGACAAGATGATCTCTGGAGGTCCCTTCCAATCCCTGCCATTCTGTGATACTGTGATTTATTAACAAAACCTAAAATCCCAGTTGCATTTTCACCCCATTATTGAAACTGTCTTAACTTGTCTGCATCACTGTTAGAAACTACTGATACCTGTTTTGAGTACCAGAAAGAGCTACATCTCAGTAATACATGAAATTAACTCAAGTACAGCAGAATCTTGGTAAAACACAGAAATAATTGTTTTAAGTGCATTAACTGCTGTGATTTGGTAGCAGAGGCACTGCTATAAATCAATACTTAAGTGTTTTGGTATTTCTTTATTATGTGGACAGTAAATCGATGTGTAAGGTGAGAGTACATACACTGAGGATCCCTTTACCGGTTCAGATCTTCACGGTCTAAATACTTTGATACAAGATTCTTCTCTTCTCTTTCTGAAATGGTGCCTGGCACTTCAAAAGGGTGTAACTTACATTGCAGATGGGAATTTGCAAACAGCATCCATGCAAAGAGAACGTCTGTTCCTTCTTCGCTTTCATACCAGGCACCCAGAAGAAACCTACTTGCTTTGTACTACCTCAGAGAAGCACTTTGCTTCAATAAGTTTCTTTTTCCCAACTCTTGGATTGAGATGGGAATCCAGGCAGGAAACGTGAATCCGAGGTGAAAGCTGCACACACCACAGCAAAATACTGCCATACGATAATGGAAGTGAAGCACACACAAACCACCACCCAGGCCTCA
>VZTV01032043.1:23357-34276 GCA_013400875.1 Anhinga rufa
CGGCACGGCGCGGCCCCTCCCCGGGCGGCCCGGAGGAGCGGGCTGCTGGTGGGGGCGGGGGCGTCGGGCCCTGCGGGCTCCCGCCGTTCCCCGTCGGAAAGGGCTTCCCGGGAAGTTGCGGGCTTCCCGTTTGCCGTCGGGCTGCCCCGCGCCTCCGGCTCCGGGGAGAGCGGCGCCTGCCCTCCGCCGCCCGCACCGACCCGCCTCTGGGCACTGGCAGTACGGGGTTTGTTCGGTTTGGGCTTTTTGTTCCTGTCTTTTCCCTAATTTTGGCTGGGCCCTCGTGTAAGAGCTGTCGATGGGAAAGCTTGCGGTCGGGTGACCTCGCTTCGCCTCCCCGGGAGCCCGAGCGCGGGAGATGGAGGGGTGAAGCCCGCTCTGCCCCGGGCCGGGGGGACCCGGGGCTGGGAAATCCGCCCGGGGGGGCCGGCGCCAGCGGGTTATTTCGGCACGACTGTAAAGCAAGTCGCTCAAAACAAGCGATTCGGCAGTAGAACAAAGCCTGAAAAGAAATGTGTGGGCCCAAAGGGACCCTACAGCTGCGAACCTCTGGGGTTTTTGGACCGGCTTTGAAAAACGTGTGCGTGCAGAGAAGGTTGCGATGCCTGTTTGCTTTCCTTTGCCCGAGCGGATGGCTACGGACTGCAAATCCAGGCAGGAGTTACAGAGGTTACAAGTTTTGTTCATCGCTTCTTGCTGCACGCTTTCAGATGTCCCATCGATACCAGCTGTTGTCAGGCTCGGACTGTCAAATGCGCGCAACTCACGGGCCGCTCAGATGTGCCTCGCTCTTTCATCGATAAGAGCCTGCATATAAGGACTTAATGCGCAGAGAGCGTGGGCTGCAGGGGGTTTCTGTCTGGGATAGCTGCCTGGGGATTGTCCGGCCCGCTGTGTTGTGGCAGGCAGCGTCTCCGGGATGCAGGAGGGAGCGCGGGTTGTGGCTTGGAGTTCTGGGGTGGAGGAGGTGGGAGAGCATGGACTGGGGAAGTGTGTTTGCGGTCTTAGTCATATGAATATCTTGCTCTTGGTTATTAGGTCAGGAAGCTCTGCTCTGTCACGTAGACGGCCGGGCTACCCTGAAAAATGAGGTGTATGAATGTTCTTGCCTTGTGTTAAGTCTTGTCTTTTGTTAAGTTGCTCGTGGAAGAAATATCTTGTCGGTATTTTTCTTGTTTTCACATTTAGCCGAATTTTGTTAAAATTCGTTAGTGGCAGTACGAAGAACGCAGAATATATTTTCTTATGAAACTTGCGGAGCTGCAGTATCGTGCAATATTCCAGTTTCTTCTTGGTGACGTTTGGGAGGGAAGTTCACTTGCTGTGTCACTTCATGTCACAATCTAGTCCAAAATGGCTTTTCCTGTGTCAGGAGTTGAGAAGGAGGAAGGGGGGGAGTGAAACTGCCAAAAAGTTATGCAGAAACACTTTTTGGAGGGGGGGAGGATCCGTTTAAGAGCTTTCACTTCTTGCATTTCTTAATCTATTACTATGATGAAAGCTCTCTACCAGTAGCTCTGTTTTAAGTACACTTTCTATGTCCTTTGCAGTATTAAAAAAAAAAATAATCTACTTCAGTCTTAGAATTGACATATTTTACAGTGGAGAGTCTCCTGCAGGCAATTGCTGCTTGTTTTTAGTAGAGCCAGACCCATGTGGGTGAATAGCAATGGGCTTTATTTCAAGAGAAGAATTATCTTGGTGACATTGTTCTTTGGTAATTTCCTTTTTTCTTTTTTTTTTTTAATCATAATGTATAAAATAAATCCCTCCCAGGCTTTGTCTTCTTTTTTTTTAGAGTGCTTTTTTTCAGTCATTTATTCTTACTGCAGTATTTTATGCAGTGTGAGTTGAGGATTTGGGTTCCAGCTCTGTGTGGCAGCTGGAAAGCTCCAGAGGTGGTTCTCCATGTGCCAGGTGGAGCTCCCAGGTGATACCTGTTGCAGGGCAACACAAGTGTTCAGAGTTCATCACCTTCCTAGCAGTCGGAGTCCCCCTGCAGCCTGGAGCAGGGCCACTGCCCATGCTGCTGCCGCCTGTGTAGCACTGCAGTAGAAGCTCCCGCTTCTTCCCGAGCCTTGGCGGGACTTCTGTAGCAGGATTGCTGAAGGCGCATTTGCAGAGCACCAGTTGAAAAGTGTCATTGTACTGAGGGCAGCATAGCACATCTTCCTCATTCCTCTCTGTTGTTGGAATTAGCATCGAGCCCAGCGTCCCCCTCTCTTGTGTTCAGAGGCAGGTATGGACTCTTGCACCATCTCTCTGTTGACTTGCGTTCCTCCAGAACAATGGAAGTTGCCAAGACTGGGCTAGACTGTGCTGGGGCCTGTGGGCTCTGGTTTATTAACAGCTCTCATTAATCTTCTAAGAAATAGCAGCTCCCGGGGCACATGTATGCTTTCTACTGTCCTGATGAAGAAGGAAGGGACCCTGTGGACACTGCAACTCTGTTGATTAAGTCAACAAGGGGATTCAAAAGCCTGCATTATGTATTTGCTTTTTATTTTTCTTTTGTGTGGACACAATATGCCTGCAGTCCTTGGTCTGCAGCTCTTATCTCTCTATGGTGTCACTGCCTTATCTCTACTAGGTGGGTACCAAGTAAGCTTTGAATTTTTGTAGCAAGGAGGAGTTTAAAATATAGCTCTCTTGTCTGTTTATTAACCTGATATTGCTTACTACTGAATACTAGTGAAGCAGTTACAGGACCATCAAATACAGATCCACTGTTTTTTCTAACTCTGTGTGTGTAGATATATAGGGGAATCCAGAAAGAAAAGAACATCCAGGAGATGAAAAAGTCTTTAGCACAACAACATGACAAAGGTATGGTTCAATGTTTGCACTCATCTTACCTACCTAAATACCGAGTGCTGACTCAAGATGTCTGTCTTGATATCCCAGTAGTACTTTACAAAATGTACAATGTAGAAATATGGAAGATTTGGCCTAGAAAATGAGGGGATGCTTGGTAGTAACTATTACACTAGTTCAGTACTCCAGTAAAATACACAATTATACAAGGTTTACTGCAATGCATGTTCTTTTTAAATTTTCTTAGTTCATGTTATATTTAGTATGTGAATGTATGTTTATTTTTGTCGTTGCTTATCAGCATTATTTTGGGGACTGTTATCTCCATAGAAGTCCTCTCTATTTTACTTTCAGGTCAGTTTGGATGGTTATTTGTTGTTCTGGTATGGGTTAGGCAGTTGGCTGTAACAATGTAAACTTCGATATACTGAAGCTTCATTCCTGTAACACAGAGTTTTGGTTTTACAGGATTAGACTTTAGTGATTGATGAGTGTATCTGCAGTAGCTCTGATGGATCGACAGTTAAGTATGCGTTGATATTGGTACTACTACATCAGTTTAATTGCCAGTCTTCTGAATTATTTAAAATGTGTCATTTTTACTCATCATTCTGTTGATCTTGCATTACTTCTCCCTCTGTTACTCAGAAAAATCTCACATTTTCTCCAGGTAGAATTAAATTTGTGTGCCAAAGCACTTAAAATGTATGTTTCTGTGTTGTTATCACTCAGTAAATCACAGAAGTGCACAACCAACCTGTTCCATCAAGTTAGTTTCGGAGTACAGATTGGTTATTCTAGGGAGGACTCTTCTTGGCTGTACTTTCACCCCCCTCCTTATCTAGGAAAAATCAGCTGCTTAGTCTAGTCTAAATCTTTCATGTTGTTATCAGCAAATCTTGTAATATGGGTGTGCAGAAGTTGTCAGACTTGATTATTTTTTATGTAAATGCTCACAGCAAATAATTCAGTATTTCCAGTTTTCCAATCTGATCATTATGAGAGAAATTATTTGGAAATGCATTCAACTCAAGGAAGCAAATAAGCCACAGATGGAAGAATACTTGGGAGAAGTAGCGTATGCTTGCCATGTTTTTATGCTCTTTTTTTCCTAGCCATCTGCTTTTGATGTTTCTTCATTGTTGGAGGCTTGGATAGATGGTCTGTGTCTGACCCAGCGTGGTGGCTGTTGTATTCTTGGTGCAGAGAATTATTTATTTACTCCTTAGATTCTGATGCTACATTGTTGTTTTTTTTTTTCTGTTTGGGTCAGTTAATTCAAAGGAATTTAAAAAAAAAGTGCATAAACTATACAAAAAAGAGAAACTGGAAACTTTTAGCATGTTTTAAAGGACTAGTCTGCTGGATAGAGGCCTAGTCTCTAAAGCATTTGAGGGTATGCTTTGAGACCTTCATGTCTGAAGTTGTATTTTTCAGAACCAAGGAAGGTAAGCAACAGCATCAGCCAGAAGAACTTTCTCATGTGAAAGGAATGGAGGTTGGAGACTCAGGATGTCAAAGCTATATATATGTGTGTGTGTGCATGTATCTATCTGTCTGTCTATCTATCTATCTCTCTATCTCTTCTAGGCAATGCTGACAGCAACTGCAGAGTAAATCCAAACTTCCTGCTGGGTGCTGAGCTACCATGTAGCCTTTTATCTGGGGCGGAGCAAACACGTCCTGAAGTTCTCAGGGTCTCAGTCCCGCTCCACCTTTAAACCTGGGATACTAATGCGTGGTGATTGCAGCTAACAGTTTTGTGGGAGTACATAATTCAGGCTTATTTTCTGACGCCTTAGTATTTCAAAAGGAAAAACTTGCTTGTATATTGGATTTCAGTCTCTTTAAGCTGACGTTTGTTCATCTGACAGATAAGTGGTGTCCCCAACAGGAAGGTTTCTTAATTATTAGTGGTCAGTGACGTCTGTGTCGCTGGCTTGGTATTAAAGCAGCAGACTGGTAAGTTAATGACAAGTATTTCATAAAGTTCACTTCACGATCCTCTAATTGTATTTTAAGAAAGAGGCTGGGTTTTGAACTTACCAGCAGGTGGTCATGCAGCATGATAATGGGGAAACATAAAAGTTAACTGGGAAAGCAAACTTCCCTTCTTTTCCTTCCTTTCGTCTTAAGCTAGTTGTCTAAGCTAGCTGATTTGACTTTTTTCTTCTGTGAATATTCAGCTCTCAGTTCATATTTTTACATCCCTCACCTCCTTATTTTGCATCTGCAGATTTTTTTTTTTTTTCTCTGTGACTTTTGACTTGTCAGAGCTAACAGGGACAAGAGAGATAAACAGCCTGGAAAAGGCTTTTCTCTGGCTTGGGTTAACTGCGGTGTATCTGCCCAATGGATGCTTACAGCGCTTAACTGGTTTGCGGATGTCTGATGCTGGTGAGCATGTGTGAATTGCTCACAGTTTCTGATCGCCAGCATTTCATCGGCACTGCTGATGGATGGCATTGCAGCCACTGCCTGCACCGAACTTTCTCGGGCTAGGAATGAGTGTTCAGCGGGTAAGAAGTGTTATGTTCCTCCCTTGCTTAGTTAGTCTTTGAGTCCCTTGAGTATGGTTTTTTTTTTTTTCAGTACTTATCTGTGTAGATGTACACTTCCTTCTGCACATGTTTTTCTCCTGGAAAGGGAGTGAACCAGCAAAGTTCTCGGGGGAAACTTGTGATGGAGTGTGACTTGGTCTGTTGCAGTATGAGATCAGCCCAGGTAGGCTGGTCTCCCTGCTGCCCTGGAGGCAAACGTTCCCCTGTGCAGAGAACAATATACAAATTGGCTGTAGGTAGGAAGAAAGAATGGCCCTCTGTCATACTGAAACAGAACAAAGAAAGAGTAGGATTAAGTGGCATATTTTCCTCACAGTTGAAGATCAGTTGTAGCTATTCTGTTTGATATTCTGCTGGTTTTGATTTTCAGAAGTAGAGGACTACACTGGGAAAAAACAAGCTACAGATGAGATCACCCCAGTCTGATGGTTAGTCAAAGCCAAAGAGGACTCTTGAGGCATGTGGGAAAGCCTTTCCTAACCAGGCGAAGTGGTGACAGTAGCAGTTGGGGTTGGGTGTTGCTGAATGCGTGATGAGGTATGTTTAACTGAGGAGGTCATTTGTGGATGGGTTTCGAGGATATCACCTTGAAAAGTATCTTGGGCATCAGGGATCATTTAGTGAGAAAGGCTGCTGAGAGTATACCTATGCTCAGGAGGCTGGAACTTAACAAGATACAAGATGGAAATTACGGAGAATATAATGCCTTAAGTTTGTTGCCGGTGACTCACAGATTGGGGACCAGCTGCCACCAAGAAGCTTTGAGTTTTTGCTTTTTTTGCCTTTGGGAAAATCATCCTGCAGAATATGATGTTAGCCTCTGCGTATTAATTGTTCATAATTGTTGCATGTAGAACAATGACAGCTGAGGACTAATGCCTCACTCATAAATAGTGTGGCTTCCCTGGGATTACTGTGGATGGTTATAGCACCCTCACCTTGAAAAGGAAATTGTAAGAGCACAGAGGTTCAAAGGGACAGTATGGTTAGCTGCTGAGAACATTCTCTTGTGTGTGTGTGGAAAACTGAAGAGAGTTCACTGTCAGTGAGCTCTGTATCTAAAGCAGGTTCAGAGTCAGGAAAAAAGGTTTAGCTTAGACCATCCATGGAAGTGTGGTTTTGTTGTTGTGAAACAGTGCACCAGATTACTTTTTTTTCTGCAATTAATGTTTTTTGAAAAGAGCAGAATAATTTGGGAAGTGATTAAAAATATGAAGAAATAATGAATTGTCTGGAGAAAGTCCTGGAGGAAGTTCTGTTTTCAGTGGCCTTCAACTTAAAAATGCAATGATACAAAAACAAAGTCAAAGGCCAGCAAATTCACCGCTGCTGAAAGTAAGTGCTTTTGTATGCAAATGAAGGAAAAAAAAATGGAAATACCTTGTCAGGGGGATTGTGAAAAATACACAAACATCAGAAAGAAACGGGAGACAAAATTAACACAGTTTGTGTATTCAGCTATGGCTAATGCACTTGATTGAAGGAGGAATTTTGTTTCTAATGCATAATTCTAGTACTGACTCTTGGGAAGGCAAGCTAGTGGGGAGGGTAAGCCACTTGTTTGTTGTGAGTACTTGATGCAGGCCAAGATAAATGTCTTGTATGAGCCTCTGCAGTAACTTTTGTATTCCATCCCTCATGTTAAATCCTTGCTTTGCATGTGGCATTTAATAATAGCGTGCAAAGTGACTGCACTGTTCTAGCCTAAGTGGGAAGCTACTTGACGGTTCAGTGAGACTCTATCTTGAATAGTATCAGTGACCTGAGGTCTGTGCCTGGCTAAAGCTGTCCAATGTCATGCCATGGCATTGCAGCTTGGTGAACACTAGCAACTTTGGAGTCCTCAGTAGCACCTCAACATCTATAATGAGGTTGCTTTTTGTTTTCTAATTTTTGCCTGGAGCAAGGTGATACTGTAAAAGGGGGGAGAGGTTAATATTGACTGTTTTCAAGTGCATCTGAGTGGACGGTGGAAGGGAGAACAAGAATATATGTTTGTGTAGTCTTTGGTGCATGTCCTGTGTTCTTGTTTTTCTGTGAAAATTTTTCTTCTTGGCTTTGGCTGATACAAATGAATTTGTACAAGTCCTTGAACCGGTTGAATGAGCCTATTTTAAACCCATGTTTTAAACCCCCAGATCCTAGGCTGGAGCAATACTGAGAATCTTCATAGTGAGGAGTTTGTGCCTTTGGTATTTCATCCTTTCTTCCCTGCTTACTGCAGGAAGAGGTGTATTTTCCAGATATTTTGTCAAAATTGACAGCTGGAAGGTTAGTTTAAGTGTTGACTGTCTGCTTTTTGACAATACTGAAAATGTATGAGAGAGGGAGGCACGAACAAGACAAATGGTTAGTCAAACAATGTAAATGCAATGGCAATCTGCTGACAAAAATTGCAGACATATGGAAATTCATCTTCATGGCGGATCAGGAGCAGATGGGAGAAATTGTAGAAAATTTCAGAAGCGTGTCCAAGAACTGGATTATTAGCTTCAGTATAAGTTTCCTTGTAGGGTATGTGCAAAGGCTTACATAGGAGTTCTGTGCAAGACAGCATGTTACTAATGCCCTGTTGCACTCTTCAGTTTGACTCTAATATTTGTGAAATGTGTACCTGAGCTGCCTAAGAAATGACCGTTCTTTCAACAGTTTGGGCATGAGGGGTAAAACATGGGGACAGGATGGGCTACTTTTTTCCCCAGCTGGGTAAATAGTGTTGCTCAGAACAGCAAAAAGCTTCATTAGCTGTAATGTAGAGATGAATGTGTACAAAAGTAACTCACATTGACCTAATTCTGGTTATTTCTGGGGTACTGGGCACATTCCATAATGAAAAGCAAATAGCTACTTAAAATTGGTATTGCATGTTTAGGTGCCTGAACTTAGGCAGTTTATGTGGTGCCTTTTCTATAGACTATGCAATGAACTTTTACCCCTTCCTGCAGAAGGAGGGTGACAGTGGGCACTTGAAATACAATTACAGGGCAAGTAAGTAGCTGTCAGCTGTATGTTTTTACAATTACTTCTTTGAGCGCTCATGTATGGCGAGTACTTTTCTTGTTTCATCTCACACGTACATACACGCTATGGTGCACAAATGTCAAAGCCAGGGAGACTCATAGACAGTACTCACAGTACCTTGGCTGAGTTCCTTCTGATACTTGGGTTAGTTTAAGTATCTTTACTTCACACTGCAATCACATCTTGTATCATACATGAGTTTTGTGCTTAACTACAATTATTGTGTCTCGTATTGAAGCTACTAGATATGTGAGCTTCCAAGTGATTTTTCCTGTGGCAGTGTTTCACTGGCTGAATGGAAGGTGAACTTGGTAATTCCTTGTCTGAGTCACATTGTACTATTGCAAAAAATCCAAACAGGTAACCTTTGTTTGAGTCTCCATCGAGAAAGATGCTGAGTCTGTGATGGATACATCTGGAACCATTAAAAATTATGGAACAGAAAGAGTAATTTTCTCCCCAGTGATTTGCTTTTTTCCAGGTGAACACTGGGTAGAACATCCTGGGATTTGATCAAAAGGCATCAAACTTGTGATAAATTTATTTTCCTGTGCCTGTCATATTAACTGTAACTTCATATGCAGTACCTGAAGATATGCCTAGGAAATGAGATTTGAACTTGGTGATTAAACGTAGACTATGCAGGTGGTACTGCTGAGGTGGTCAAAGGAAATGACATTTTCTGCTCTTAATTTGAATGAATTCTCAGCATAAATAGTTTGCCATCCTTCGCCACAGGAGATCCAAGGTAACATCCTTAGGACAAACAACTCATTAAGCATACAAGACTTCCTAATCCTACTAACCTACCTGGGTATGGAAAAAAGCAAATCTAGAAGAGCACTTCTTAACATTGTTTTTCAAGGGAGATAGATCATCACATGTGTTTGTGAATCTTCTGGTATATCTTTCTGTCTCATACAAAGTGGACTAGAATTGAAGCTGGCTTTGCATGGGCCACCAAGGAACCATCCATGGAAGAACTCTGCTGACAGCCTGCATACCTGTGTGAGCTTGAATTTATTAGTGTTTTATAGATAAAGCAAAAAGAGGAAAATGTGTATTTGAGCTTTTGCCTTTTTACCAATTCCATTGGAGCAAAAATACATTTCAGTCTAGTTTGTAGTGTGGTGAAAACTTCATGTACAGGACTCCAAGAAGAGAGACATTTAAAACTTTCAGTACTTGAACAGGCTAATGTCTTATTATGAATTAAAGCTTCTGTGCTTTCGGGTTGTTTCTGTTCTGTCCTTTCACAAGTTCTTTTTTTGTTTTTGCTTTTTTTGTCATGTAAATAACTCATCTCCTCAGCTACGGAAAATATCTCCTTTTTTCTTTTTTTCTGTTCTGCAGGTTAATGAACTGAAGATTGGAATAACTTTGTTCAGTAATGATTAAGCATCTGATGTAGATACCTGTTGATCCACTGACATTTTTTGTTAATCTGTTAACACGATTTAATATTCCTAACCCCTGTTTTTGTACTTCAGCAAATTCCTACAAAATACAGAGAAAATATGTTGTCCAGCCATCCAACTGCTCTTATATACTTAGTTTAAAAATAAGTCTTCAGTACAGCTGAAATACCAGGATATTTTTGTTTTAAATTCTGCAGCTGATGACTACTTAGTAACTTTTAGTCATGTGTAATATTCGACCATAGATATTTAAATACTTGAGATTTTATTTTTCTCTTAATTATATCATAATCTGTAAAATGAAGGATGGCTTGCTTAGACCTTCAGGAAAATGTTCTTCCTGTAAGAAGATATTGACCAGAAACCCAAAAGAAACAGTGTGGGAGGTGGGGCAAGAGAAATTAATGTGTAGTACACTTCATGAAAAATGTGAAGCAAAAGTTAGGTAGCCTTTAAAACAAAAGAAATGTCTAAATGCTGGTCACTGGCTGGGCAATAATTTCTCTACGTGGAGTCAACCAACTTTGATTTCTGCTTAAACTCATGTTCCCAATCCACTGATCGACAGCAGTATAAAAATATACATGTGTGATGTGCCCTGGTTGCAATGACCTTCAGTTTTGCTTCTGCTCCCTGCTTCCCTTTCCCCAAGGGGTTTGGGCTGACCGACTTCCCTTTCTGGTTGTGCAGGTTACTTGGGGATGGGACTGAAGATTCACGCAGTTTAATGCCTTATGTTGAGGCGGTCCTTGGAAGTTCAGTTTCTGATCTTCAGAGTGGGGTCTCTGGTCTGGATGTACAAATCTGTTGTTGCTCTCTTATTAATTGTTGAAGTTAGAAATAAGGCACTGGGTTATATTTCAGGTTTTTTTTTGTTTATTATTTGTTTCTATTCTCTGGCTGTCATTTGCTCTCAAAAAAAGCAAAGATTTGGTTCATTCAGGAAAGGGAGACATGACCAGAATCTGTAGTGGATTATAGTTAAAATCTGAAAAAACCCTATGTTGTTGAGCCGTCATCTTCCAAGCTCCATAAAAGGGATCATCAAATCTTGTGGGTTGCTGCAAGTGAGACAGGTGTTTTAAAACAAAACAAAAAACCCCAA